>JBAKBP010027730.1:0-29654 GCA_037953745.1 Lithodes maja | reverse complement strand
CATAGATACGCCGACTAGAGGTAATAATATTCTCGATTTAGTTTTCAGTAACAATGAACATATGGTAAATAATGTAGAGATGGGGGACCACCTAGGAAATAGTGACCACAATTCTGTGTATTTTAATATACAATGGAAAGGTAATACCAGAGAGAATACAACATTAATACCTGACTTTAGAAAAGCCAATTATGGTGGGTTAAGAAGAGCCCTATTAGCCGACCCTATGGTCAAAAAATTAAGTCGATCCAGGTGTCCAAATGAGTGTACCCCTTCTCAGGCACCTGTCATCTTAAGTCAGGAAGAGACGTCAACCTTGGTAGATACATACGATAATTTTATCAAGTCAGTATTCAATGCACAAAATAAATACATCCCCAAAAGAAAATTTAGATCAACACAGAACCAACCCAAATGGATGAATAATAGACTATTAGATCTTCTAGGACAAAAGAGAGGAATATATAGAAAGATTAGGAAAGGCGAAATTCACCTACTTGCTTACTATCAGAATCTATCAAGACAGGTAAAAAAGGATATTAGGAAAGAAAAAAGAAATTATGAAATCAAGGTTGCCAATGACTCAAAAAATAATCCTAAAGCTTTTTGCCAACTATATAAATCCAAGGTTAGAGATGTAATTGGTCCCCTTAAAACTTCGATAGGAGAAATGACAGAAAATGATTTAGAAATGTGCAGTACATTAAATAGTCAATTTCTTTCCGTTTTCACTAATGAAAATTTGGCACAGTTTCCAGAAGTCCGTAAGGTATATAGCGATAGTATAGAAAATAGGTTAAGTACGGTTACTATAAGTAGAAATGATGTGCTTAAGGAAATTGACAGACTGAAACCTCATAAATCGCCTGGTCCTGATGAGGTATATGCTAGAGTATTAAAAGAATGTAGGGATGAGTTAAGTTACCCATTAACATTTTTATTTAACAAGTCATTGGAGACAGGTATAGTTCCAGAAGCTTGGAAGCTTGCAAACGTAGTTCCGATCTTCAAAAAAGGTGACAAATCAATAGCATCCAATTACCGTCCCATTAGTCTTACATCAATCATAGGAAAGCTACTAGAGTCAATTATTGCTAGTAAAATTAGAAACCACTTAGATACATTTAATTTAATAAATTCTTCTCAGCATGGATTCACTCAGGGACGTTCTTGCCTTACTAATTTGCTTAGTTTTTTCTCAGAGGTATATGAAGCAGTAGATAATGACAAGTCATATGATATAATATATTTAGATTTCAGTAAAGCTTTCGACAGAGTCCCCCATGAGAGATTGATGAGAAAGGTTAAGGCGCATGGAATAGGTGGGGCGTTGTTGGGATGGATTAGGTCATGGCTAATTGGTAGGAAGCAGAGAGTCAGCATAAATGGTACGAAGTCAGAATGGGGAGCAGTCAAAAGTGGTGTCCCCCAGGGATCTGTATTAGGTCCTCTGTTGTTTGTTATATACATAAATGACCTAGATTTAGGTATAACTAGTAGGATAAGTAAATTTGCAGACGATACCAAAATGGGGAGAACAATTGATTCAGATAGAGATATAGAGTGCCTCCAAAGGGATCTAGATACCTTACACGAATGGTCAGTAAATTGGCAGATGAAGTTTAACATTGACAAATGCAAGGTATTAAAGATAGGGAAGATGCATACAAATGTTAAATATAAACTAGCTAATGTGGAATTAGAAAACTCGAATTGTGAGAAAGATCTAGGTGTGTTTGTTAGCAATGATTTGAAGCCTAGACAACAGTGTATAAGCGTTCGAAACATGGCAAACAGGATTCTCGGGTTCATCTCTAGGAGTGTGAGTAACAGAACTGCTGATGTTATCTTAAAACTTTACTTGTCATTAGTGAGACCCCATATGGATTATGCTGTTCAATTTTGGTGTCCTTATTACAGAATGGACATAGATTCATTGGAGAGAGTACAACGTAGAATGACAAAAATGATCCATAATATTAGAAATCTTCCGTATAAAGATAGGTTGAAGAAATTAGGCTTACATTCGTTAGAGAGACGCAGAGTTAGAGGGGATATGATAGAGGTGTTCAAGTGGGTTAGTGGGATTAACAAAGGGAACATGACAAATGTACTAAAGCTCAGTGATAGCGAAAGAACTCGTACCAATGGTTTCAAATTAGATAAATTTCGTTTCAGAAAAGATATAGGCAAATATTGGTTTGGTAACAGAGTTGTAGATGGGTGGAATGGACTACCAGGTGCTATAGTGGGATTAAAAACGATAGGGAGCTTTAAGATAAAATTGGATAAGCATATGGACGAGAAGGGTTGGGTGTGAAGGGGGGATCAGCAGGGTTGGGCCAATCAGCGCTCTGCAGACCCCCGTAATCCTGCGTTAATCTCTAACCGTTTTGGTAAGATGATCCTCAGGGTATTAGAGTGTTGAGCCTATAATTGGGCTTTGTAATTGGGGTTGTGTGGGACAGGGATCTGCCTTGCTTGGGCCAATCGGCTTTCTGCAGACTCCCATTTTCTTATGTTCTTATGTTCTTATGTATCTAGATCCCTTTGGAGGCACTCTATATCTCTATCTGAATCAATTGTTCTCCCCATTTTGGTATCGTCTTCAAATTTACTTATCCTACTAGTTATACCTAAATCAAGGTCATTTATGTATATAACAAACAACAGAGGACCTAATACAGATCCCTGGGGGACACCACTTTTGACTGCTCCCCATTCTGACTTCGTACCATTTATGCTGACTCTCTGCTTCCTACCAATTAGCCATGACCTAATCCATCCCAACAACGCCCCACCTATTCCATGCGCCTCAACCTTTCTCATCAATCTCTCATGGGGGACTCTGTCGAAAGCTTTACTGAAATCTAAATATATTATATCATATGACTTGTCATTATCTACTGCTTCATATACCTCTGAGAAAAAACTAAGCAAATTAGTAAGGCAAGAACGTCCCTGAGTGAATCCATGCTGAGAAGAATTTATTAAATTAAATGTATCTAAGTGGTTTCTAATTTTACTAGCAATAATTGACTCTAGTAGCTTTCCTATGATTGATGTAAGACTAATGGGACGGTAATTGGATGCTATTGATTTGTCACCTTTTTTGAAGATCGGAACTACGTTTGCAAGCTTCCAAGCTTCTGGAACTATACCTGTCTCCAATGACTTGTTAAATAAAAATGTTAATGGGTAACTTAACTCATCCCTACATTCTTTTAATACTCTAGCATATACCTCATCAGGACCAGGCGATTTATGAGGTTTCAGTCTGTCAATTTCGTTAAGCACATCATTTCTACTTATAGTAACCGTACTTAACCTATTTTCTATACTATCGCTATATACCTTACGGACTTCAGGAAACTGTGCCAAATTTTCATTAGTGAAAACGGAAAGAAATTGACTATTTAATGTACTGCACATTTATAAATCATTTTCTGTCATTTCTCCAATCGAAGTTTTAAGGGGACCAATTACATCTCTAACCTTGGATTTATATAGTTGGTAAAAAGCTTTAGGATTATTTTTTGAGTCATTGGCAACCTTAATTTCATAATTTCTTTTTTCTTTCCTAATATCCTTTTTTACCTGTCTTGATAGATTCTGATAGTAAGCAAGTAGGTGAATTTCGCCTTTTCTAATTTTTCTATATATTCCTCTCTTTTGTCCTAGAAGATCTAATAGTCTATTATTCATCCATTTGGGTTGGTTCTGTGTTGATCTAAATTTTCTTTTGGGGATGTATTTATTTTGTGCATTGAATACTGACTTGATAAAATTATCGTATGTATCTACCAAGGTTGACGTCTCTTCCTGACTTAAGATGACAGGTGCCTGAGAAGGGGTACACTCATTTGGACACCTGGATCGACTTAGTTTTTTGACCATAGGGTCCGCTAATAGGGCTCTTCTTAACCCCACCATAATTGGCTTTTCTAAAGTCAGGTATTAATGTTGTATTCTCTCTGGTATTACCTTTCCATTGTATATTAAAATACACAGAATTGTGGTCACTATTTCCTAGGTGGTCCCTATCTCTACATTATTTACCATATGTTCATTGTTACTGAAAACTAAATCGAGAATATTATTACCTCTAGTCGGCGTATCTATGAATTGAAATAAAAAAACTATCTTGTACTACCTCTATAAACTCCTCAGAATCAGAGTCTCCTATTTGATGCTGCCAATCTATATTCGGAAAATTAAAATCCCCCATAATGCACACATTGCTAAACCTTGATGCCATTTTAATTTCCTCCCATAATGACGTTCCTCATTTCTACTCATATTTGGCGGTCTATACATAACTCCAATAACTATGGTCTCACTACCTTCGTTAACCTCTACCCAAACACTTTCATTATCGTTATTATTAGTCTAATACCTGATTTAATACAGCTTTTTAATGTACTCCTGACAAACACTGCTATTCCGCCACCCCTCTTACTTGTTCGGTCATATTTAAACAAACTATATCCTGGTATATCAAATTCTGCTAAAAAAATGCCTGGTTTCTGTATTAATCCACGTTTCAGTTAGCGCTATTATGTCTATATTTTCTTTGCTAACAAGGGCTCTAAGTTCGTTCATTTTGTTACATAGACTCCTACAGTTTGTGTAATATACTCTCAATTTACTTCTTTTCTTTATACCTAATTTACCTTTGTTTTTAGCGACATTTCCATCTTCCGTTGCACCCATCACTACTATCATTTGCATTATAGTCATCATTTTTAGCATGAGACTGAATATCCTTATCGCTTTCGCCTGACGCTAAAATTGTTCCATTTAACCTCTCATTTACACTCTCAATATTTCTGTTCAAAACCCCACAACCACCCTATCTAAAGAACTAGCTAATGTAGAAACCCCTAACCGTGAAAGATGAACCCCATCCCTTGCGTACATCCCATCTCTCCCATAGAAACTATCCCAGTTATCAATGAATGGTATTGCTTTTTCTTTGCAATATTTCTCCAAACGGCAATTGACACCAATCGCCCTGGATGTCCATTCCTTTGGAACTCCTCTTCTGGTAGGATACAATGTACTACAGGGATCCCTCCCTTCATCCTAACTTTATCTAACTCATCCCGATACTGCTGCAGCAGTTCCTCACTTCTACCCTTACCAACATCGTTACTCCCGGCACTGAGACAGATAATGGGGTTATCTCCACTATCTTCCAAGATGTGGTCCATCTTCTCTAAAACCCTCCCAACTCCATGGCCAGGCAGACACACAACCTTCCTAAGTTTAGTGTGGGTAGCCCTAACTAAATGTCTTACCATGGAGTCGCCCACAATCGACACAGACTTACCTTCTCGGGACACAGACTTACCTTTCCCTCGGGAGGATCCAGCAGCTGCAGGTACACCGGTACATACATGTACACACATACACACACACACACACATATACACATACATACATACACACATACATACATATATATACAGTATATATATACATACTGTACAGTGCACACACATACACATACATACATTTTTTTTTTTTTTTTTTTTTTTTTTTTTCATATCACCCCAGCCCTCTGCAGATAGAGGTCAAGCCTTCCCTTGAAAGCGTTTATTGTGTCGCTCTCCACCACTCTCGCTGGTAGTTTATTCCACTCTGTCGCCACACTGTAGGTGAAGAAACTCTTTGTGACATCTAGGTTTGCCTTTTTGGTTTTTAATTTCATTCCATTTCCGCGAGTTTGATTAGTATTGTTTAATGTGAATAGTGCATTTACATCGACTTTGTCGAAACCTTTTAGTATCTTAAAGCACTCAATAAGCTGACCCCTCAACCTCCTCTTTTTTAATGAGAACAGGTTCAATCGTTTAAGTCTTTCTTCATATGGTTTATTTCTTAATGAGGGTATCATCTTCGTCGCTCTACGCTGTACTGACTCGAGTCTTACAATGTCCTTGATCAGATAAGGTGACCAGAACTGCACACCATATTCAAGGTGGGGCCTCACCATACTTTTGAACAGTGGCACTATTACGTTTTCATGTTTATATGTAAATTTTCGTTTAATAAAGCCCAATGCTATGTTTGCCTTATTTGCAGCTGCTATACATTGGTCGGAAGTTTTTAGGTTTTCAGATATTAGTACCCCTAGGTCTTTTACCTACCGTTGCGGTTTTTATTTGTTTGCCATTCATTTCGTATTTGTATTTCATATTTCTGCTACCAACCTGCAGCACCTGACATTTATCGACATTGAGAGAGAGAGCAAGGCTCAGGGTACGGAAGAAGAAAGACAGAAAAGCATGCACCCTGAAACAACATCCCTGAAACTGCAAGGTAGGGGGAGGCGGGGGGGGGGGGGGGTACAATTAGTGGAGAAAGAACATTAGACAGGGCAAGTAGGCTCTCTCTCTCTCTCTCTCTCTACTCTCTGTCTCTCTCTCTCTCTCTCTGTCTTCTCTCTCTCTCTCTCTCTCTCTCTCTCTCTGTCTCTCTCTCTCTCTATCTCTCTCTCTTCTCTCTCTCTCTCTCTCTCTGTCTCTCTCTCTCTCTCTCTCTCTCTCTCTCTCGGTTCTAATATGAATAGATTAACCAAAGAAAACTGTTCATTATGTGCTTTTTTCAGTGTAGGATATACCTCCTCCCAACTCTCTAACCCAAGATTGATCCGATTTTCCTAGTCTTTCTTGTCTTGATAGCGTAATTAATGGTGGTAGGTAAAAGGGTTGGTTGAGATAGTTTGAAGTCCTATTATTGCCAGAGGTCCTTCTTAAGCTGAATATAATCGTATAAGAAAAACTAAAAAGACGTCGCCAGTACAGAAGGGGTTAACACCACCCAAATGAAAGCATGTGATTCTCCTCCCAGGATTCGAACCTTGGACACTTCATACAGGACTTACACACTCTAACCATTACACCACCATCAAGAGAACATTCGAACCTAGGACACCTCATACAGAACATACACGCTCTAACCATTGCACCACCATCAAGAGAACATTCGAACCTAGGACACCACATACAGAACTTACACGCTCTAACCATTGCACCACCATCAAGAGAACATTCGAACCTAGGACACCACATACAGAACATACACGCTTTATCCATTGCACCACCATCAAGAGAACATTCGAACCTAGGACACCTCATACAGAACATACACGCTCTAACCATTACACACAGGACTTCGAACCTAGGACACCTCATACAGAACATACACGCTCTAACCATTACACCCAGGACTCGAACCTAGGACACCTCATACAGAACATGCACGCTCTAACCATTACACCCAGGATTCGAACCTAGGACACCTCATTCAGAACATACACGCTCTAACCATTACACCCAGGACTCGAACCTAGGACACCTCATACAGAACATACACGCTCTAACCATTACACCCAGGATTCGAACCCAGGACACCTCATGCAGAACAAACACGCTCTAACCATTACACCCAGGATTCGAACCTAGGACACCTCATACAGAATATACACGCTCTAACCATTACACCCAGGATTCGAACCCAGGACACCTCATGCAGAACATACACGCTCTAACCATTACACCCAGGATTCGAACCTAGGACACCTCATACAGAACATACACGCTCTAACCATTGCACCCAAGATTCGAACCTAGGACACCTCATACAGAACATACACGCTCTAACCATTGCACCCAGGATTCGAACCCAGGACACCTCATACAGAACATACACGCTCTAACCATTACACCCAGGATTCGAACCTAGGACACCTCATACAGAACATACACGCTCTACACCATTACACCCAGGACTCGAACCCAGGACACCTCATGCAGAACAAACACGCTCTAACCATTACACCCAGGATTCGAACCTAGGACACCTCATGCAGAACATACACGCTCTAACCATTACACCCAGGACTCGAACCCAGGACACCTCATGCAGAACAAACACGCTCTAACCATTACACCCAGGATTCGAACCTAGGACACCTCATGCAGAACATACACGCTCTAACCATTACACCCAGGACTCGAACCCAGGACACCTCATGCAGAACAAACACGCTCTAACCATTACACCCAGGATTCGAACCTAGGACACCTCATACAGAACATACACGCTCTAACCATTACACCCAGGATTCGAACCTAGGACACCTCATACAGAACATACACGCTCTAACCATTACACCCAGGACTCGAACCCAGGACACCTCATGCAGAACAAACACGCTCTAACCATTACACCCAGGATTCGAACCTAGGACACCTCATGCAGAACATACACGCTCTAACCATTACACCCAGGACTCGAACCCAGGACACCTCATGCAGAACAAACACGCTCTAACCATTACACCCAGGATTCGAACCTAGGACACTCATAACAGACATACACACCCTAACCCATAACACACACACTAACCTCACCCATCAAGAGAACAGAAGTGCAACAATAGAAGGGGAGAGAAGGCAAAACAAACAAGGAGAACAAAGGAACAAACAAATAAATAAACAAATAAACACAGAGGCGAAGGTCGAACAACTATTAAGGGGCTAGGGGCTGTTGCTGGTCTATATATTTTTGAGTTTCCTCGCTAGACCTCCATCAAGTTTCCTCGCTAGACCTCCATTAAGTTTCCTCGCTAGACCTCCATCAAGTTTCCTCGCTAGACCTCCATCAAGTTTCCTCGCTAGACCTCCATCAAGTTTCCTCGCTAGACCTCCATCAAGTTTCCTCGCTAGACCTCCATCAAGTTTCCTCGCTAGACCTCCATCAAGTTTCCTCGCTAGACCTCCATCAAGTTTCCTCGCTAGACCTCCATCAAGTTTCCTCGCTAGACCTCCATCAAGTTTCCTCGCTAGACCTCCATCAAGTTTCCTCGCTAGACCTCCATCAAGTTTCCTCGCTAGACCTCCATCAAGTTTCCTCGCTAGACCTCCATCAAGTTTCCTCGCTAGACCTCCATCAAGTTTCCTCGCTAGACCTCCATCAAGTTTCCTCGCTAGACCTCCATCAAGTTTCCTCGCTAGACCTCCATCAAGTTTCCTCGCTAGACCTCCATCAAGTTTCCTCGCTAGACCTCCATCAAGTTTCCTCGCTAGACCTCCATCAAGTTTCCTCGCTAGACCTCCATCAAGTTTCCTCGCTAGACCTCCATCAAGTTTCCTCGCTAGACCTCCATCAAGTTTCCTCGCTAGACCTCCATCAAGTTTCCTCGCTAGACCTCCATCAAGTTTCCTCGCTAGACCTCCATCAAGTTTAGAAGAAAAAAAACCTAGACCCCCTGTCAAGATAAATGTGTACATTTTTCGGTAGAAAAATGGCCCGGCCGAAGGCCGATTCCTTCTAAAATTAGAGGCTCGCTATCGCTCGCCACTAAAGAAATCAACTAGTGAACTCTGGAGCTCTCTCCCTCAATCATTCTTTACTTCATCCTATGACTTAGACTGCTTTAAACTTCGTGTGTCCAGGCATTTTGACCCCAACGCCCCTTGAATGTTTTGCTTTGAAAGACACTCGTTACAGTCAGCCTGCCTTTTGTCTCCTTCATATACATAGGATAAACAAGTTAGATAGAGAGATCATTTTAAGGGGAGATTTCCACTTGAGGGATTTTTTTTCTTTACCCCTTTCTCCCTCATGTTTAGCCCCATTGTTTTTTAGATTTTAAGACGTTCGACCCATTAGTTTGGCGATTTTAAGACCTTTCATCCCATTTATGTCACTTTTAAGACATTTCGTGCCATTTAGGTGTCGATTTTTCCCTGGCAAGCGATAGCGAGCCTGTAATTTAAGAGGAACCGGCCTTCGGCCGGGACATTTTTCTACCGAAAAATGTACAAATTTATCTTGAAAGGGGGTCAAGGGGGTGTAATTTCAAGCTTAATGGAAGTCTAGGGAACACACTAAAAACCTCCCCTTAACCCTTACAGTACCAGTGACGTCTTTTTCATCGTATTCTGGCAACAATTAGACCATTTTATTCAGCTTAGGAAGGACCTCTAACAACAATAATATTATGGCTTCAGACTTTCTCAACCCAGCCTTTTAACTACCCCAGATCCTTGCTAAGCTGCCTTCTGTGGTCTACAAATATAGCTAGGATAACATATTACACACATATCGCTGGTACTGAAAGGGTTAACCTCTTCTGTAGCGACGACGTCTTTTTCATTTGATTTCAGCGACTTTTAGACGATTTTATGAGGCTTAGGAAGGATATGTGGTAGGTAAAAGGGTTAATTGAGATAGTTTGTAGCCTTTTGATGGGTAGACGTTCTTCCTAAGCTCGATAACATCGTCTAATAGTTGCCAGAATATACTGGGAAGTACAGTCGTGCTAATAAGTCATGTCTCGGCACCAAGTATGTTTTGATCAATAATTGGTACCGGCAATGTCTAAGCTTCATTTCTTCATATCGAGTGAAATATAAAAAAACATCTGCCTACACTTACCCACCCTATTCAACATCTGACAGACATTAATCCAGCACAGAGCAAGACAGGTGGGACATGACTTATTAGCCCGACCGTACATCACCGGTATAGAAAGGGTTGAAGGGCTCTGAAGGTGTTGTTTTAGCTGGAGTGGGTTATGAGACGTTTTCTTTCATTTTTTAGCTACTTGAAGGGGGACTTGGGAGGATCTTTGTTTTAGCTTAAGGGGAGATCTCCACTTGAGGGATTGTTTTCTTGACCCCTTTCTCCCTCATGTTTAGCCCCATTGCATTTGATATTATAAAACGTTTGCCCCATTAGTTTAGCGTTTTTAAGAATTTTCACCCCATATTAAGACCTTTCGTGCAATTCAGGTGTCGATTTTATCCTGGCGAATGATAGCGAGCCTGTAATATTAGAGGAACCGGCCTTCGGCCGGGACATTTTTCTACCGAAAAATGTACAAATATATCTTGAAAGGGGGTCAAGGGGGTGAAATTTCAAGCTTGATGGAGGTCTAGGAAACAAACTAAAAACCTCCCCTTAAGGGCGATGGGGTCACTTTTTGGTCGATTTTATCATTTATATATATTGGTTGTCCCTAAACCTCCACCACACTTTAAACCTCCACCACACTTTAAACCTCCACCACACTTTAAACCTCCACCACACTTTAAACCTCCACCACACTTTAAACCTCCACCACACTTTAAACCTCCACCACACTTTAAACAATAACCCCAGGATCCCCCTTCAAGATATATTTGTACATTTTTCGGTAGAAAAATGTCCCGGTCGAAGGCCGGTTCCTCTTAAATTACAGGCTCGCTACCGCTCGCCAGGAAAAAATCGTCACCTAAATTATACGAACATTCATAATATTGACAAAGAAATGGGGCGAAAGGTCTTAAAATCGCCAAACCAATGGGCTGAACGTCTTCAAATCTGAAACATAAGGGGCTAAGCATGAGGGAGAAGGGGGTCCAGAAAAACCGACCCTCTCTCCTTAAAGGGGCTGTAGGGAGCAAGTTAAGGGGGGGGGGGGGGGGAGGGGGGTCACCTGTTTTTTTTATATTTTTCTTCTTTTCTCTCTTTCCCTGGCTTGTATCCATTCGGCCCCATTCAGCCAACTGTTTTAAGACGTTTATCCCCATCCAGGTGTCGATTTCTTCTTGGCGAGCGATAGCGAGCCAGCATTGTATGGAGAAATCCGGCTTCGCCGGAGAAATTTTTCTATCGAAAAATTTACAAATTTAGCTTGCTGTCACAACCAAAAAATATATATGCTGGCTCGCTATCGCTCGCCAGGAAAATATTGACACCTGGATGGGGGTAAAAGTCTTAAAACAGTAGGCTGAATGGGGCCGAATGAATACAAGCCAAAGAGAGAGGGAGAGAAAGAGAAAAAAAAAAGCGAGGTGGGCTCCCTTAAAACAAATAAATGGCGGACAAAACAGCTGAGAGGCAAAACAAACAAACACACAAACAAACAGAGAGGGGGAATAGAGTAAAGAGGGAGATAAAAGAAGGGAGTAGAATAAACAAGAGGCGAAGGGTAGGAGGGGATTAACGAGAGAGGGGAGGAGGAGGAGGAGGAGGAGGGGGAGAGGAGGAAGAAGAAGAGAGGAGGAGGAGGAATAAAAGGAGAGATAACGAAATGTAGGAGGAGGTTGACGAGAGGAGGAGGAGGAGGAGGAATACAAATGAATACAAAGCAGGAGGAGGAGGAATACAAATGAATACAAAGCAGGAGGAGGAGGAATACAAATGAATACAAAGCAGGAGGAGGAGGAATACAAATGAATACAAAGCAGGAGGAGGAGGAATACAAATGAATACAAAGCAGGAGGAGGAATACAAATTAATACAAAGCAGGAGGAGGAGGAATACAAATGAATACAAAGCAGGAGGAGGAATACAAATTAATACAAAGCAGGAGGAGGAGGAATACAAATTAATACAAAGCAGGAGGAGGAATACAAAGGAATACAAAGCAGGAGGAGGAATACAAATGAATACAAAGCAGGAGGAGGAGGAATACAAATGAATACAAAGCAGGAGGAGGAATACAAATGAATACAAAGCAGGAGGAGGAGGAATACAAATGAATACAAAGCAGGAGGAGGAATACAAATGAATACAAAGCAGGAGGAGGAATACAAATGAATACAAAGCAGGAGGAGGAGGAATACAAATGAATACAAAGCAGGAGGAGGAGGAATACAAAGGAATACAAAGCAGGAGGAGGAATACAAATGAATACAAAGCAGGAGGAGGAGGAATACAAATGAATACAAAGCAGGAGGAGGAATACAAAGCAGGAGGAGGAATACAAAGGAATACAAAGCAGGAGGAGGAGGAATACAAATGAATACAAAGCAGGAAGAGGAGGAATAGAAAATGAATACAAAGCAGGAGGAGGAATACAAATGAATACAACGCAGGAGGAGGAATACAAATGAATACAAAGCAGGAGGAGGAATACAAAGGAATACAACGCAGGGAGGAGGAATACAAAGCAGGAGGAGGAATACAAAGCAGGAGGAATACAAATTAATACAAATCAGCAGGAACAAAGCAGGAGGAATGCAAGTGAATACAGAGCAGGAGGAAGAATACAGAGGAATATAAAGCAGCAGGAGGAATACAAAGCACTTACAAACTGCAACTCTATGGATATCTACACTGCTATGCTACTAATATATTCTGTTTCTTTTCAACTGACGGTAAATTGCAAAGTTCCCATCAACATTTATTATCAGTTTCTTTGAAGATCTTGTAGTGAAATATGGTGCTCATTAATTATAAACTTGGTCTTGATATGATGCAGAGACATTGTGGTTGAATATTCTGTTCTCCATTAAGTATCGATACATTAGCTGCTAAGGGATTCAATGTACCGTCAGATGTAATGAAGCAAAGTATAGGTGAAGACAAGGATAGTAAAGCAGAAGGAGGAGGAGGGTCGCAGAAGAGAAGGAGGAGGTAGAGAGAGAGGGAGGAATGAGAAAGGAGGGGAGAGGTAGAATTGAGACGAGGAAGAAGAGAAAAGGAGAGATGAGGCGAAATCAGAAGAAAAAGAGTAAAGATAAAAAAAACAACAAAAGAGAGAGAGAGAGAGAGAGTGAATAGAAGCGAAGAGGAAGAGGTGAGAGAGGAGAGACGAGCTGATGATGATGATGGGGAGGGGTGGTGGGGTGGGGGGGGGGGGGGGTAGGGAGAGAGAGAGTGTGTAAGACAACTCCTGAACGACACAGTGAGAATATCGAACCAGTCTTCTTCCTCCCTTCCTCTTTACCTCTTTTCCTCTTTACTCTTTTTCCTCTTTACTCTTTTCCTCCTTACTCTTTTCCTCCTTACTCGTTACTCTTTTCCCCCTTGACTCTTTCTCTTTACTCTATTCCTCTTGACTCTTTTTCTTATTTACTCTTTTCCTCTTGACACTACTATTTTCCTCTTTACTTATTTCCTCTTTACTCTTTTTTTTCTTTTCCTCAACTATTTTCCTCTTGACTCTGTACTATTTACTCTTTTCCTCTTGACACTTTACTATTTTCCTCTTTACGTATTTCCTCTTTACTCTTTTTTTTCTTTTCCTCAACTATTTTCCTCTTGACTCCGTACTATTTACTCTTTTACTCTTTCCCTCTTTACTCTTTTCCTCTCGACTCTTTTCCTATTTACTCTTTTTCTCTTTACTCTTTTCTTCTTTTTCCTTTACTCTTTTTCCTCTTTAATCTTTTCCTCTACTCTTTTCCTCTTTACTCTTTTCTTCTTTCCTTTACTCTTTTCCTCTTTACTCGGTTCCTCTTTACTCTTTTCCTTTTTACTCTTTTCCTCTTTACTCTTTTCTTTGTTACTCTTTACTTCTTTACTCTTTACTATTTTCCTATTTACTCTTTTCCTCTTTACTTCTTTACTATTTACTCTACTCTTTTCCTCTTTCCTATTTACTCTTTTCTTCTTGACTCTTTTCCTCTTGACTCTATTCCTCTTATTATTATTATTACACGCGGGGAAACGGTTGCAAAATATTGGTAAATCTTTTAACTCGCACGAATCTAAAAAATTCTTCTTCAATCGAGTTGTCCACTTGTGGAATGGGCTTCCCCGAGACGTTATAGACTGCAACACCGTTGATTCATTTAAATTCCGCCTAGACAAATATCTCGCATCAAACCCGCGACTGACTGCGTTTGTAAATTAATAACTTTATCCTCCCCTCAGTTACTAACCCATATGTCCCCTACTAACTTCCTAGTCCTGCCACGTTAGTGGCAGGGCAGTAGTTCCCTTTCCAATGTTCCCTTACCCACTCTAAACCACTGTTTGGACACTTGATCCTCAGTGTTTTGGAGGACAAGCAGCCTAGAAGGGTCACTAGATCTGTTGTTGCTTGATTTCCTTTGTACTCCTTTGTACTCCTTTGTACTCTTGCCTATTCTCTTTACTGTATCGCTCGGTACTCTTCCCCTCTTTAGTCTCCTCTCTTCCTCTTAAGTTTGAACACTTCTCCTCCCTCTTATTTGGTTGTCTTTCTCTCTTTCCCTTCCTCCCTTCATTTGTGTTTTCCTTCTAGTCCAATTATTTCTTAAAGGGGTACTGCTGATTTATTTTACCTATGTATTTACTTATTAATTTATTTTTGAGTGTCTTCGCTAGCCCTCCATCAAGCTTAAAACAACACCCCCTTTCAAGATACAGTTTTACATATTTCGGTAGAAAAGGCCGGTTCTTCTAGAATGGTATGCTCGCTATCGCTCACCAGGAACAAATCGATACCTAAATGGTACGAAAGGTCTTAATATTGACAAAGAAATAAGGCACAAGCTCTCAAAATCGCCAAACTAATGGAACGAACGTCTTAAAACCTCAAAAACTAATATGCTAAACATGAGGGAGAAGGGGGTCCATAAAAAGCGAGTAGTACCCCCCTTAAGCCTTCATCTTATTTGTTCTCTCTCTCTCTCTCTCTCTCTCTCTCTCTCTCTCTCTCTCTCTCTGTACTTCTTCTCTTTCGTTTGTCTATCTCCTCCATTCTTACCTCTCTCTCTCTCTCTCTCTCTCTCTCTCTCTCCTCTCCTCTCTCTCTCTCTCTCTCTCTCTCTCTCTCTCTCTCTCTCTTTCTCTCTTTCTCTCTATGTATGTGTATGTGTGTATGTGTATATATGCATATATGCATATATAGTTTGTAAGGCCAGACTGCCTAGTAAGGACCTTGAGGTCTGTGTGGTCTGTGTATCTATGTAGCTCTATCTATGTAGCTCTCTCTCTCTCTCTCTGTACTTCTCTTTCGTTTGTCTATCTCCTCCATTCTTACTTTCTTCCTACTCTTGTTTAGAGAGAGAGAGAGAGAGTGCGAGAGAAAGAAAGAAAGAAAGAAAGAAAGAGTAATAATAAAGAGGAGGGAAGGCGACGACCACAACTAGAAATCAATGGACCTGTTTTGTTTGTTTCTTGTTTCTGTTCCTGTTGACATGTGTTCCTCTCTCTCTCTCTCTCTCTCTCTCTCTCTCTCTCTCTCTCTCTCTCTCTCTCTCTCTCTCTCTCTCTCTCTCTCAGTCCTAGTGAATAATTTTGCACCCAGGCAGCAAAACAGCGGGCTGCCCTAATTTAACATCCTGCAGGGAAAACTTTTATTATTATTGTTATTGTTGTTGTTATTATTATTATTATTATGTTTATCATTATAATTATTATTTTTATTGTTATTATTATTATTATTATTATTATTATTATTATTATTATTTTTATTCATGAACCTCTGTGCAGTACATATTAATATTTTCTACTGGGGGCACACTTTCGCATTTTTTCCCCGGGAAATATTCTCGTTTTTGCAAATTGGGTAGCGCGATTTAACAGAGTGTTGTGCGAAATATTGTGCATTGCCAAAACTACGTTATTGTGTATGTGTTTTATGTCGAGTTTAAGGGGGCCCACCTCGCTTTTCTCTCTCTCTCTCTCTCTCTCTCTCTCTCTCTCTCTCTCTCTCTCTCTCTCTCTCTCTCTCTCTCTCTCTCTCTCTCTTTGGCTTGTATCCATTCGGCCCCATTCAGCCTACTGTTTTAACACGTTTACCCCCATCCAGGTGTCAATATTTTCCTGGCGAGCGCCAAAATTCCCATCAAGATTTCTCAGTTATTTTGAAAATTTTGTAGTGAAATATGGTACTAATTATGTACACTAATTGGTCTCAATATCTCAATATGATGCAAAGACATTGTGATTTCATATTTTTCCATTAAGTATCGAGACATTAGCTTTTAAGGAATTCAATATACTGTCAGATGACATGAAACATGGTAGTAGTGGATCAGTCTTTAGATCTAGGAAGGGTAGTATCATACCTAGCAAACTTACTGCTGCCATGTTGGTGCACATAGTCTGTCTTATTTCTGCGTTGTCTAAAAGGGCTGGTTCTGGTGTTCTGGGAATCTCGGCGGCTTCCGGCAACATGTGGTTTTGATGTTGGCTGACGCGGGAGCATCTGCGTGTGTGAAGGACACGCAGAAACTCTCTCTGTGTGTTCGTTGTGCCCTTTTGTCACGGGGGTTGGGGTGATGTGCACAGAGGCGAATTTAATAGTTATGTTATGTTATGATATGTTTTGTTCAGTATATATTATGTTATGATGTGATATGTACAGTATGTTATGGTATGATATGATATGTACATTATATAATTATTATGTTATGATATGTTTAGTATATATTATGTTATGATATGATTATGTACAGTATATATTATGTTATGATATGATATATACAGTATATGTTATGTTATGATATATGTATAATATATATATTATGTTATGATATGTGTTCAGTATATATTATGTTATGATATGATATGCACAGTATATGCACAGTGAGCTCCGAAAAAAAGGCTCCACTACAGAGCACGTCACTACCGACCATCACAATATTATCACTGCCGCCCAAGTACATTCACTGGCCATACACTTATCACTGCCGCCCAAGTACATTCACTGGCCATACACTTATCACTGCCGCCCAAGTACATTCACTGGCCATACACTTATCTTATTTGACGGACAGTTTTTCTTACCACTTACTTTTAAAAACACTTCAACATTTATCCTTGTCACTGCCTATATGAATAATCAATTTTGTGCATATTATTTTTGTTCTCTTCACATGTTCATTCTACAACACGTTCCGTATTTTTTTCCGGTAATGTTGATACAGGGCCGTTTTAATATCATGTTACATATGGAATCTTAGTTTTAACTGTGTTAGTGTGTCGTATAATATGACATGCGTGGTAAGGTATAGGTCATATAATAATATTGTACCAGGCAACCACTACAGCGAGAAGTCTGAACTATTTTGTTCATAGCTCATTTCTGTGCAAAGACCATTTATATTCTGTCAGTCCTGACGAGGTATATGCTAGAGTATTAAAAGAATGCAGAGATGAGTTAAGTAGCCCATTAGTATTTTTATTTAAAAAGTCATTAGAAACAGGTTTAGTTCCAGAAGCTTGGAAGCTTGCAAATGTAGTTCCGATCTTCAAAAAAGGTGATAAATCGATAGCATCCAATTACCGTCCCATTAGTCTCACAACAATCATAGGAAAGTTGCTAGAGTCTATTATTGCTAGGAAAATTAGAAGCCACTTAGAAATATTTAACTTAATAAATTCTTCTCAGCATGGATTCACTCAGGGACGTTCTTGCCTTACTAATTTGCTTAGCTTTTTCTCAGAGGTATATGAAGCAGTAGATAGTGACAAGTCATATGATATTATTTATTTAGATTTCAATAAAGCTTTCGACAGAGTCCCTCATGAGAGATTGATGAGAAAGGTTGAGGCACATGGAATAGGAGGATCGTTGTTGGGATGGATTAGGTCATGGCTAATTGGTAGGAAACAGAGAGTCAGCATAAATGGTACCAAGTCAGAGTGGGGAGCAGTTAAAAGTGGTGTCTCCCAGGGATCGGTATTAGGTCCCCTGTTGTTTCTTATATACATAATGACATAGATTTAGGTATAACTAGTAGGATAAGTAAATTCGCAGACGATACTAAAATGGGGAGATCAATTGATTCAGATAGGGATATAGAGTGCCTCCAAAGGGATCTAGATACCTTACATGAATGGTCAGTAAATTGGCAGATGAAGTTTAACATTGACAAATGCAAGGTATCAAAGATAGGGAAGATGCAAACAAATGTTAAATATAAACTAGCTAATTTAGAATTAGAAAATTCAGACTGCGAGAAAGATCTAGGTGTGTTTGTTAGCAATGATTTGAAGCCTAGAAAACAGTGTATAAGCGTTCGTAATAAGGCAAACAGGATTCTCGGGTTCATCTCTAGGAATGTGAGTAACAGAACTGCTGATGTTATCTTAAAACTTTACTTGTCATTAGTGAGACCACATATGGATTATGCTGTCCAATTTTGGTGTCCTTATTACAGAATGGACATAGATTCATTGGAGAAAGTACAGCGTAGAATGACAAAAATGATCCATAATATTAGAAATCTTCCGTATGAAGAAAGGTTGAAGAAATTAGGGTTACATTCGTTAGAGAGACGCAGAGTTAGAGGGGATATGATAGAGGTGTTGAAGTGGGTTAGTGGGATTAACAAAGGGGACATGACAAATGTACTAAAGCTCAGTGATAGCGAAAGAACTCGTACCAATGGTTTCAAATTAGATAAATTTCGTTTCAGGAAAGATATAGGCAAATATTGGTTTGGTAACAGAGTTGTAGATGGGTGGAATGGACTACCAAGTGCTATAGTGGGATCTAAAATGGTAGGGAGCTTTAAGATAAAATTGGATAAGCATATGGACGAGAAGGGTTGGGTGTGAAGGGGTATCAGCCGGGTTGGGCCAATCAGCGCTCTGCAGACCCCCATAAGCCTGCGTTAATCTCTAACCGTTTTGGTAAGATGATCCTCAGGGTATTAGAGTGTTGAGCCTATAATTGGGCTTTGTAATTGAATTGGGGTTGTGTGGGACAGGGATCTGCCTTGCTTAGGCCAATCGGCTTTCTGCAGACTCCCATTTCCTTTCATAATTTCTTTTGTCTGTCCTTCTACCTTTTTTAACCTCTCTTGATAGATTCTGATAGTAAGCAAGTAGGTGAATTTCGCCTTTCTTAATTTTTCGATATATTCCTCTCTTGTTTCCTAGAAGGTCTAATAGTCTGCTATTCGTCCATTTGGGTTGGTTCTGTGTTGATCTAAATTTTCTTTTGGGGATATATTTATTTTGCGCATTGTGGAGTGAAGAAATAAAATGATTATATGTAGCTGTCAAATTATCCTGAGTTAAGACAGGTATCTGAGAGAGAGTATGTTCATTTGCGCACCTGGGTCCACTTAATAGTTTAACCATAGGATCGACTCTTAAGGCTCTTCTTAATCCACCATAATTGGCTTTTCTGAAATCTGGGATAAGTGTCGTATTCTCTTTAGCCTTTCCTGTCCATTGTATGTAAAAATAAATTGATTTATGATCACTATTTCCTATGTTATGTTATGTTATGATATATGTACAGTATATATATATATTATGTTATGATATGTTCTGTATAATTATATTATGTTATGCTATGATATGTTCAGTATATACTATGTTATGATATGATATGTTCAGTATATATTATGTTATGATATGATATGTTCAGTATATACTATGTTATGATATGATATGTTCAGTATATATTATGTTATGATATGATATGTTCAGTATATACTATGTTAATATACTATGTTATGATATGATATGTTCAGTATATACTATGTTATGATATGATATGTTCAGTATATACTATGTTATGATATGATATGTTCAGTATATATTATGTTATGATATGATATGTTCAGTATATACTATGTTATGATATGATATGTTCAGTATATACTATATTATGATATATGTTCAGTATATACTATGTTATGATATGATATGTTCAGTATATATTGTTATGATATGATATGTTCAGTATATATTATGTTATGTTATGATATGATGTGTACATTATGTTATGTTATAAGAACATAAGAACATAAGAAAATGGGAGTCTGCAGAAAGCCGATTGGCCTAAGCAAGGCAGATCCCTGTCCCACACAACCCCAATTACAAAGCCCAATTATAGGCTCAACACTCTAATACCCTGAGGATCATCTCACCAAAACGGTCAGAGATTAACGCAGGATTACGGGGGGTCTGCAGAGCGCTGATTGGCCCAACCCTGCTGATCCCCCTTCACACCCAACCCCTCTCGTCCATATGCTCATCCAATTTTATCTTAAAGCTCCCTATCGTTTTTAATCCCACTATAGCACTTGGTAGTCCATTCCACCCATCTACAACTCTGTTACCAAACCAATATTTGCCTATATCTTTTCTGAAACGAAATTTATCTAATTTGAAACCATTGGTACGAGTTCTTTCGCTATCACTGAGCTTTAGTACATTTGTCATGTCCCCTTTGTTAATCCCACTAACCCACTTGAACACCTCTATCATATCCCCTCTAACTCTGCGTCTCTAACGAATGTAAGCCTAATTTCTTCAACCTTTCTTTATACGGAAGATTTCTAATATTATGGATCATTTTTGTCATTCTACGTTGTATTCTCTCCAATGAATCTATGTCCATTCTGTAATAAGGACACCAAAATTGAACAGCATAATCCATATGGGGTCTCACTAATGACAAGTAAAGTTTTAAGATAACATCAGCAGTTCTGTTACTCACACTCCTTGAGATGAACCCGAGAATCCTGTTTGCCTTGTTTCGAACGCTTATACACTGTTGTCTAGGCTTCAAATCATTGCTAACAAACACACCTAGATCTTTCTCACAATTCGAGTTTTCTAATTCCACATTAGCTAGTTTATATTTAACATTTGTATGCATCTTCCCTATCTTTAATACCTTGCATTTGTCAATGTTAAACTTCATCTGCCAATTTACTGACCATTCGTGTAAGGTATCTAGATCCCTTTGGAGGCACTCTATATCTCTATCTGAATCAATTGTTCTCCCCATTTTGGTATCGTCTGCAAATTTACTTATCCTACTAGTTATACCTAAATCAAGGTCATTTATGTATATAACAAACAACAGAGGACCTAATACAGATCCCTGGGGGACACCACTTTTGACTGCTCCCCATTCTGACTTTGTACCATTTATGCTGACTCTCTGCTTCCTACCAATTAGCCATGACCTAATCCATCCCAACAACGCCCCACCTATTCCATGCGCCTCAACCTTTCTCATCAATCTCTCATGGGGGACTCTGTCGAAAGCTTTACTGAAATCTAAATATATTATATCATATGACTTGTCATTATCTACTGCTTCATATACCTCTGAGAAAAAACTAAGCAAATTAGTAAGGCAAGAACGTCCCTGAGTGAATCCATGCTGAGAAGAATTTATTAAATTAAATGTATCTAAGTGGTTTCTAATTTTACTAGCAATAATTGACTCTAGTAGCTTTCCTATGATTGATGTAAGACTAATGGAACGGTAATTGGATGCTATTGATTTGTCACCTTTTTTGAAGATCGGAACTACGTTTGCAAGCTTCCAAGCTTCTGGAACTATACCTGTCTCCAATGACTTGTTAAATAAAAATGTTAATGGGTAACTTTACTCATCCCTACATTCTTTTAATACTCTAGCATATACCTCATCAGGACCAGGCGATTTATGAGGTTTCAGTCTGTCAATTTCTTTAAGCACATCATTTCTACTTATAGTAACCGTACTTAACCTATTTTCTATACTATCGCTATATACCTTACGGACTTCTGGAAACTGTGCCAAATTTTCATTAGTGAAAACGGAAAGAAATTGACTATTTAATGTACTGCAAATTTCTAAATCATTTTCTGTCATAATTTTCTCCTATCGAAGTTTTAAGGGGACCAATTACATCTCTAACCTTGGATTTATATAGTTGGTAAAAAGCTTTAGGATTATTTATTGAGTCATTGGCAACCTTAATTTCATAATTTATTTTGTCTTTCCTAATATCCTTTTTTACCTGTCTTGATAGATTCTGATAGTAAGAAAGTAGGTGAATTTCGCCTTTTCTAATTTTTCTATATATTCCTCTCTTTTGTCCTAGAAGATCTAATAGTCTATTATTCATCCATTTGGGTTGGTTCTGTGTTGATCTAAATTTTCTTTTGGGGATGTATTTATTTTGTGCATTGAATACTGACTTGATAAAATTATCGTATGTATCTACCAAGGTTGACGTCTCTTCCTGACTTAAGATGACAGGTGCCTAAGAAGGGGTACACTCATTTGGACACCTGGATCGACTTAATTTTTTGACCATAGGGTCCGCTAATAGGGCTCTTCTTAACCCCCCATAATTGGCTTTTCTAAAGTCAGGTATTAATGTTGTATTCTCTCTGGTATTACCTTTCCATTGTATATTAAAATACACAGAATTGTGGTCACTATTTCCTAGGTGGTCCCCTATCTCTACATTATTTACCATATGTTCATTGTTACTGAAAACTAAATCGAGAATATTATTACCTCTAGTCGGCGTATCTATGAATTGAAATAAAAAACTATCTTGTACTACCTCTATAAACTCCTCAGAATCAGAGTCTCCTATTTGATGCTGCCAATCTATATTCGGAAAATTAAAATCCCCCATAATGCACACATTGCTAAACCTTGATGCCATTTTAATTTCCTCCCATAATGACGTTCCGTCATTTCTACTCATATTTGGCGGTCTATACATAACTCCAATAACTATGGTCTCACTACCTTCGTTAACATCTACCCAAACACTTTCATTATCGTTATTTAGTCTAATACCTGATTTAATACAGCTTTTTAATGTACTCCTGACAAACACTGCTATACCGCCACCCCTCTTACTTGTTCGGTCATATTTAAACAAACTATATCCTGGTATATCAAATTCTGCTAAAAAATGCCTGGTTTCTGTATTAATCCACGTTTCAGTTAGCGCTATTATGTCTATATTTTCTTTGCTAACAAGGGCTCTAAGTTCGTTCATTTTGTTACATAGACTCCTACAGTTTGTGTAATATACTCTCAATTTACTTCTTTTCTTTATACCTAATTTACCTTTGTTTTTAGCGACATTTCCATCTTCCGTTGCACCATCACTACTATCATTTGCATTATAGTTATCATTTTTAGCATGAGACTGAATATCCTTATCGCTTTCGCCTGACGCTAAAATTGTTCCATTTAACCTCTCATTTACACTCTCAATATTTCTGTTCAAAACCCCACAACCACCCTATCTAAAGAACTAGCTAATGTAGAAACCCCTAACCGTGAAAGATGAACCCCATCCCTTGCGTACATCCCATCTCTCCCATAGAAACTATCCCAGTTATCAATGAATGGTATTGCTTTTTCTTTGCAATATTTCTCCAAACGGCAATTGACACCAATCGCCCTGGATGTCCATTCCTTGGGAACTCCTCTTCTGGGTAGGATACAATGTACTACAGGGTACATTATATATTATGTTCTGATATGTTCTGTATATACTATGTTATGATATGATATGTTCAATATATATTATGGTATGATATGATATGCTCAGTATGTTGTGTTCAGTATAAGTTATGATATGATAAATGATGGTATACTAACAGCACCTATCCTCTGCACCCAACTATTGCCCAGCCATCAAGTCAATGAACATATAAAAGCCGGTTCATAAAATAATACAATTGGTAAAAGTGAATACCGTCCATATATCCTGCTGGATTTATCGTTATCAGGTTTATCTAGGGATATTTGTACAGGAATTTTTACAGCATTTGTACAGTATTTTAACAGCTTCTTAACAGCATTTTGACAGTATTTTAACAGCATTTTAATAGCATTTTGACAGTATTTTAATAACATTTTGACAGTATTTTAACAGCATTTTTGACAGTATTTTAGACCGTATTTTAACAGCATTTTGACAGTATTTTAACAGCATTTCAACAGCATTTTGACGGCATTTTAACAGCATTTTTACGGTATTATAAGAGCATTTTGACAGCATTTTTTCAGTATTTTAACAGCATTTTGACAGTATATTAACAGCATTTCCTTCAGCGCTCAATTTTGTACAGCTTCGTGTCAGTGTTTAAAATATAGGGCATATATTTTCATCCCACTGTATATCGTTTGAAAATGTATGGCTATGTTTATATAATGCTCGTGTGTGTTTGTGTGTGTGTGTATTTTTATTTGGTCGTTCATGCAGTTTTGAAATATGTCAGTTAGTTAGATAGTTAGTAAATTTGTTAATTAGTTAGTTATTGTAGTCAGTAGGATAGTTAGCCAGTTAGTTAGTTAGTTAGTTAGTTAGTTTGTCAGTTAGTTAGTTTGTTAGTCAGTTAGTTAGTCGGTCAGTTAGTTAGCCAGTCAGTTAGGCAGTCAGTAAGTTAGTCAGTTATTTAGTTAGTCAGTCAGTAAGTTAGTTAGTTAGTTAGTCAGTCAGTAAGTTAGTCAGTTAGTTATTTAGTTAGTTAGTCAGTTAGTTAGTAAGTCAGTAAGTTAATGAGTCAATGCAGTCAGTCATTAATTTAGTCCAGTCATTAGTTTAATCAGTCATATATTTAGTCAGTCATATATTTAGTCAGTCATTAATTTAGTCAGTCATATGTTTAGTCAGTCATTAATTTAGTCAGTCATTAATTTAGTCAGTCATATATTTAGTCAGTCATTAATATAGTCAGTCATAGATTTAGTCAGTCATTAATTTAGTCAGTCAATAATTTAGTCAGTCATTAATTTAGTCAGTCAGTCATTAATTTAGTCAGTCAGTCATTAATTTAGTCAGTCAGTCATTAATTTAGTCAATCAGTCAATGTCGGCTAAATTTAATCCATTGTCTTTTATGGGGAGATTTGTCATTATTTTTACATATATATATTTTTATTTATTTATTATGTGTTTTAGTTTCCTCCCAAGACCTCCATCAAACTTTACAAATATGCACCCAAACAAATTTGTATATTTTTTGGTAGAAAAATTTTCCGGCCGAATGCTGGTTACTCCTAAATTACAGGTTCGCTATTGCTTGTTAGGCAAAAAAATAGATACCTAAATGGCACGAAAGGTCTTAATATCGACAAAGAAAAGGGGCGAAAGGCCTTAAGGTCGTCAAAGTAATGGGACAACGTCTTAAAACTTTACAACTAATGGGGCTAAACGTGAGGGAGAAGGGGTCCAGAAAAAACAAACAACCCCCCCCCAAACAAACAAACCCCCCCCAAACAAACAAACCCCCCCAAACAAACAAACAAACCCCCCCCAAACAAACAAACAAACCCCCCAAACACACCCCCCCAAACAAACAAACAAACCCCCCCCAAACAAACAAACAACCCCCCCCCCAAACAAACAAACAAACCCCCCAAACAACAACCCCCCCAAACAAACAAACCCCCCCCAAACAAACAAACAAACAAACCCCCCAAACAAACAAACCCCCCCCAAACCCCCCCCCCCCAAACAAACAAACAAACCCCCCCAAACAAACAAACAAACCCCCCAAACAAACAAACAACCCCCAAACAAACAAACAACCCCCCCCCAAACAAACAAACAAACCCCCCCAAACAAACAAACAAACCCCCAAACAAACAAACCCCCCAAACAAACAAACCCCCCCAAACAAACAAACAAACCCCCCCAAACAAACAAACAAACCCCCCCAAACAAACAAACAAACCCCCCAAACAAACAAACAAACAAACCCCCCAAACAAACAAACAAACAAAGCCCCCAAACAAACAAACCCCCCCAAACAAACAAACAAACCCCCCCCCAAACAAACCCCCCCACAAACAAACCCCCCAAACAAACAAACAAACCCCCCACAACAACCCCCCCCCCAACCAACACCCCCCCCCCCAAACAAACAAACAACCCCCCCCCCACAAACAAACAAACCCCCCCCAACAAACAAACCCCCCCAAACAAACAAACAACCCCCCCCCAACAAACAAACAACCCCCCCCAAACAAACAAACAAACCCCCCAAACAAACAAACAAACCCCCCCCAAACAAACAAACCCCCAAACAAACAAACCCCCCCAAACAAACAAACCCCCCCCCCAAACAAACAAACAAACCCCCCCCCCAAACAACCCCCCCAAACAAACAAACAAACAAACAAACCCCCCCCAAACAAACAAACAAACCCCCCCAAACAAACAAACCCCCCCCAAACAAACAAACCCCCCCCCAAACAAACAAACAAACCCCCCAAACAAACAAACAAACCCCCCCCAAACAAACAAACAAACCCCCCCCCAAACAAACAAACAAACAAACCCCCCAAACAAACAAACCCCCCCAAACAAACAAACAAACCCCCCCCAAACAAACCCCCCCAAACAAACAAACAAACCCCCCAAACAAACAAACAAACCCCCCCCCAAACAAACAAACAACCCCCCCCCAAACAAACAAACAAACCCCCCAAACAAACAAACAAACCCCCCCCAAACAAACAAACCCCCCCAAACAAACAAACAAACCCCCAAACAAACAAACCCCCCCAAACAAACAAACCCCCCCCAAACAAACAAACAAACCCCCCCAAACAAACAAACAAACCCCCCCCAAACAAACAAACAAACCCCCCCAAACAAACAAACAAACCCCCCCCCCAAACAAACAAACAAACCCCCCCCAAACAAACAAACAAACCCCCCAAACAAACAAACCCCCCCAAACAAACAAACCCCCCCCAAACAAACAAACAAACCCCCCCAAACAAACAAACAAACCCCCCCCCAAACAAACAAACAACCCCCCCCCCAAACAAACAAACAAACAAACCCCCAAACAAACAAACCCCCCCAAACAAACAAACAAACCCCCCCCCAACAAACCCCCCCAAACAAACAAACAAACCCCCCAAACAAACAAACAAACCCCCCCAAACAAACAAACAAACCCCCCCCCAAACAAACAAACAAACCCCCCCAAACAAACAAACAAACCCCCCCCCAAACAAACAAACAAACCCCCCAAACAAACAAACCCCCCAAACATACAAACAAACCCCCCCCAAACAAACAAACAAACCCCCCCCAAAACAACCCCCCCCCCCCAAACAAACAAACAAACCCCCCAAACAAACAAACCCCCCAAACAAACAAACCCCCCCCAAACAAACAAACCCCCCAAACAAACAAACAAACAAACCCCCCCCAAACAAACAAACAAACAAACCCCCAAACAAACAAACCCTCCAAACAAACAAACAAACCCCCCCCAAACAAACAAACAAACCCCCCAAACAAACAAACACCCCCCCCCCCAAACAAACAAACAAACACCCCCAAACAAACAAACAAACCCCCCCCCAAACAAACAAACAAACCCCCCCCCAAACAAACAAACAAACCCCCCAAACAAACAAACCCCCCCCAAACAAACAAACAAACCCCCCCCCAAACAAACAAACAAACCCCCCCCCCCAAACAAACAAACAAACCCCCCCCCCAAACAAACAAACAAACCCCCCCAAAAAAAATATATATATATATACAGTATATATATATATTTTTTTCTATGTGAATGAGGGAGACAAAAGGCATAGCTGCCTGCAGCGAGTGCCTCCCCCAGATTTCAAAGAGTGACAGGGCCGAAATCAAGGGCATATATATATATGCCCAGGTATAGGAGAAAACAAAAGTAAATACACACAACAACATCCCACCCACCCACTATTTTTTTATATATAAAACTTTAATACTAAGCAGAGGCCAATTGTTTGTAACGGTGCTTAGTCATTTTCGACCGTGTAGCCTCAATGATTAAAGTTGAAAATAGCGTACCGTTTATTGTGGCGTTTAGGCCAGAAGGGCTTTATTAGTTGTCCTTAGCCCTTTATTGCCGAAGTTCGCTTTATTGGTAGACTTTATTAATTTTGGGGGGACCCATTTTGTGACGATTCGCTTAACCCTTTGAAGCTCTGACGCGTTTTAGCAATTTAATTTGGCTATCATTAGACGATTTTATGCAGCTTAGGAAGTATCTGTGAGTATTAAAAGGGTAAATACTATCTCAATCAACCCTCTGACTTCCATATACCGTTACTAATCTGAATAAAATCGTCTTATAGTAGCCAGAAACAACAGAAACGCGTATTGGAGCTTGAAAGGGTTAAGGGGAGGTTTTTAGTTTGTTCCCAAGACCTCCATCAAGCTTATAATTACACTCCCTAAAGGGTTAAGGGGAGATTTCCACTTGAAGATTTCTTTTTCTTCTGAACCGCTTTCTCCCTCATGTTTAGCTCCATTGCTTTTGAGGTTTTAAGACGTTCGCCCATTAGTTTTGCGATTTTAAGAATTTTCGCCCCATTGCTGTCTATTTTATGACCTTTCGTGCCATTTAGGTGTCGATTTTTTCCTGGCGAGCGATAGCGACTCTGTAATATAAGAGGAACCAACCCAAGACCGGTGCATTTTTCTACTAAAAAATGTACACATTTATCTTGAAAGAGGGTCTAGGGGTGTAATTATAAGCTTGATGGAGGTCTAGGGAACAAACTAAAAACCTCACCTTAAGGGAGCCCACCTCGCTTTTTTTCGCTTTTTCTCCCTCTCTCTTCGGCTTGTATCCATTCGGCCCCATTCAGCCTACTGTTTTAAGACGTTTACCCCCATCCAAGTGTCAATATTTTCCTGGCGAGCGGTAGCGAGCCAGCATATATATATATTTTAGTTTTGACAGCAAGCTAAATTTGTACATTTTTCGATAGAAAAATGTCTCCGGCGATGCCGAATTTCTCCATACAATGCTGGCTCGCTATCGCTCGCCAGGAAGAAATCGACACCTGGATGGGGATAAACGTCTTAAAACAGTTGGCTGAATGGGGCCGAATGGATACAAGCCAGGGAAAGAGAGAAAAGGAGAGAAAGATAAAAAAGAAAAACGGGTGACCCTTAATTGTCTTCCTGTCTGTCTGTTCATTTGGTTTATATTGTCTCGTCAAGCCAAAGAGAGGCGTTATTCCGTTTGACCTGTTCTGTCTTTAACCCCTTCAGCACCATGACCTGTTCTGTCTTTAACCCCTTCATCACCACGTCTTTAACCCCTTCAGCACCATGACCTGTTCTGTCTTTAACCCCTTCAGCACCATGACGTCTTTAACCCCTTCAGCAACATGACCTGTTCTGTCTTTAACCCCTTCAGCACCAT
>JBAKBP010027729.1:0-29657 GCA_037953745.1 Lithodes maja | reverse complement strand
TCTCATTCAACTCCCTCCCTCCCTTCTCCTCCTCCTCTTGCTTCTCATTCTCCTTCCCTCCCTTCTTTTCCTCCTCTCTCCCTACTTTTCCTCCTTCTCCTCCTGTCTTCGTTCTTTTCCTCCTTCTTCCTCCCTTCTTCTCATCCACCTCTTCCCTCCCTCACTACCTCCCTACTACCCCCTGTTCTTCTCTTCCTACTCTCTTCCCTCTCATTTAACCCGCTGAGTGCCAGCCAATTTTGACGGTGTGCTTCTGCCAGTGCCAGATTTTTTTTTTTTTGGGGGGGGGGGGGGGGCTAAATCTATCAAGTTGGGAGAGAAAGGAAGGATAATGGTAAAAAAAACACTCCCCTCGCCAGAAAACAGGTCCCCGATGGTCCCGAAAGTAGCTGAAAAGACACTATAGACTACAGAGACTTTTATGGTATCGGAATGTAAGGGTGGGAGGGTGGTTTTGGGGTTGATGGGGGGAAGGTAGAAGGGTAATTGACTTGTGTTACAGATATGAAGCCGATTGGTGAGGTACTTTCGCCACCACGGATTTTCCTTTTTTTCCTTTTCTTCGTACGGATACGCAGGAAGTGGGTGGTGGGAGGCAGTTGGGGGTGTGGTGGGGGGAAGGCAGAAGGGTAAGGGACTTGTCACACAAATATGGAACCGATTGGTGCAGTCGTTTCGCCGCCACATATTTTCCTTTTTTTTTCCTTCTGACGGGACCGACAGTCAGCGAGTGGGTAGGAGGAGGGATTTGGGATTTTTGTGGTGGGTAGCCAAAAGGGTAAGGTACATGTGGTAAAAATATGAAAGCCATAGGTGCAGTCATTTCGCTGCTACGATGATTTTTCGGCGAGGACGTATATACCTCCGTTGGCCACAGAACCTGTATGTGTCGGCTTTATGCCAGTGTATGCGGTTCGACTCTGAAGTCGATTGTCTGAAGTCTTATAGATGCGGGTGTAGTCGGCATGTACAAATGACCGTTATTTCCATTGTCGGTTCGAGTCTCAAGACTTCTCCGGAGTCAAGACGACAACGTCGGCTGTATGCGGCTGTAGTCTTCTGTAGTCTGGTGAAGTCCTTTGGATGCGGCATTACCGAGCCAGCTCCACCAAGTCGGGGAAAAAAACGCCACGACTAGCTACTCTGCTGCATGCGGCGGCACCCGAGTCCTGTATGTGTGAAAGGGGCAGTCTCCTATAGATGCTCATTAGTGCAAGGAAAGGAATAAATAAACAAGTTTTTTCAACCCTTTAGCAATGACTAAATGAAAGATTATTTCACAACCTCTGATTCCGAATGTGTGTTAAGATAGAGAGAGAGAGAGAGAGAGAGAGAGAGAGAGAGAGAGAGAGAGAGAGACCACCCGTATACCACATCATCGTCTCAAGTTGCTTTCCATTATTTCTTTCGTCTCTCCCTCCTCTCTCTTGCCCTCGCTCTCTCTCGCACACTTCATCAATTTTAAGCATCTATCTATCTATCTATCTACCACACAATCCTAAAACCTGTCCTCACCACTTCTAAACACCCTTCAAACAATCCACCTCCAAACAACGTGATCACCAACTATAGCTTCCTAAATCCTTAGATTAGCGGTAAGGTCTCCACAACCAGATAGATGACCAAGAAAACCTGCAAGGAATTTGACGGGAAACGAAAATGAGAAATGCATGCGTCAGTCAGCCTGTCGGTAACAGCAATCCTGAAATAGGGAAGAGGGGTCAGAATACATTACAAAAAAAAACAAAAAACGTTCATATATTATTACTACAGTATTTGGACATTAGTAGCGTATTCAACAACAGAGCAAGACACATTGTATATATTTTATATAGCATCACTGTTAAATTGGATATAATAGATTAATTAATTCATGTAACTACCTAGGAGAATAAAGTGTGTACACACACACACACACACACACACACACGCGGAATCATGACCATCAATAAAATGAACTGATGAACTGGAATGGCTTCAGTACCGATGCCGTCTTTTTAACTATATTTTGCCTACTATTAGACGATTTTAATCAATTTATAGAGGGCCCCCAGCAATCAAAAGACTTCAAACTATCTCACTTAACCCTTTCTACTACCACATATACTTCTTAAACTGCACAGAATCGTCGAATTAAAGCAAGTATAACATTTAAAAGATCTCGCCGGTACAGAAGGGGTGAAACTCATATCATCCTGTGTTCGGTGAACCTGCACAATGACAGGAATGCAGACCGAACATAAAGACACATTTTCTTTGATTACTAGCAGGTATCCCATTTTTTATGATTTTGACAATATTTGGCCAGCCATTTTCCTGAACGGTACTCCTGAGAAATGAACGAAATGTAGAAATTATAGGTTTGATTCCCGAAGGGAAGTAGAGAAAACCTAATATTTAGTAGGGCCCCGTAATCATTGACGACTTCGCCTATTAACATTAATAGTCTCCATTCAACATCCTGCGCCAGCAATTTGAATAACCCCGCGGAAGATCATGGAGTACTATCACAAGTGCACGCCTAATTCCCTTATGGGATCATCATTTTGATTGGGTACCCTACAGAAAAAAACTCTGTAAAAAAGAAAAAAGAAAAAGATAAATTAATATCTGTTATTATATGACTTGCCATATATGTGGATTTCTCATGTTTTGCTTCCCCATACCAGACCCCCTAGCGGCCATCCTCGTCCTTCACTGATATACCAAGAAAAAACTATGGAAATCAACGAATGGGAAGTGGGATAGTTGGGAGGGCCCGGAGTCGTCAATGATTACGGGGCCCTACTAAATATTAGGTTTTCTCTACTTCCCTTCGGGAATCAAACCTATAATTTAATAGGGCCCCTTCATCATTGACGACTTAGCCTGAATATCAAGACTGGAGGCGGGACATTCGTAAAATATCCTAACCTTAGGGAAGAAAATCCGAATAACATTTTTCTTAAGATTTTTATTGTATGCAATACAAAATATAAAAAAAAGGTATAAAAGATTTGCTAGCTGTGCGTGGCATTAAGAAACTGCTTGCTCATGGTAAGGCCGTTGCAGGCGACCTTATGCATGAAAGAGTATGACACATCCGTGTCTTACCAAGCGAGACCCAGCAGTAGGTACTCGCTCTGATCTTAAAACTAATTGTACAGTAATCTCACTGTGCACTTTGGTAAAAAAAAATATAGACATAGTTGCAACTATGTGAAACTCTCTTAAAATTAACACAACTAAATACTGAACTGAGAACTCGTCCCATCACAGCTCGTGATATATCACAATCTCCAAGGGTACAGAGGGGATATGGTCTTATTCCGCACAGCCCCCCCCCCCCCCCATTCTTTTTAACAATTAATTAATAAAAACATATTACTAACTGTACCCGTTGCCGTAAAGCTACACAAGTACGCTTTGGTTTATCTAGAGCGACCGACAGGTAGCGTGTCAGGAATGTATGGTTGGAAGCCCAAAGCTGGGTCTTAGCAATATCCTCAATTGAAATTTTTTGTAAAAATCTGAGAGACACCGCCCACTTCCTAATGTCGTGAGCCCGACCTAACACGCCGGGGTTTCTTTCCTTAATAATGTCTACTATTAAAGAAGCTAACTTCCGTTTCGTAGCACGCATACCTGTTCGGTTCACCCATAAAGCACCTGGTTGGGGAGGTTGCGCAGCCCTCATAAACTTTGTGAGCGCTTGCACAGGACATAACATGTGATGAATGAGGCCCCTCTTGAGGGCCGGGACTGAAAATTCAGAGAAGACATGGTCTGAATGTAAATTTTTTGCAATAAATGAGAGAGACGGTGCGATTTGTACATGGTCGTGCAGCCTCCCAAACCTGAGACAGTTTGGTTCGTTGCTCATCTCTGCCAGCTCTGATACTCGGTGTCCAGTGGCAAGTGCCATGAGAAAAACCGCTTTCTTAAAAAGTGAGTCAAAGTCCGGCGCATAATTATACTTGCGGGATTGTAGCAATTCCAAAGCTTTATCAAGGGACCAGGTGGACATGAGCTGGCGAGGAGGAGGACGAAGTTTGAAACATGCCCTCATAAAACCTTTCTCCTCCGCCTGCGGTATGGAAAGGCCGGTGAGATCAAGGAAGGGGGTCCTAATGGCCGACAGATGATTCTTTAACGTTATAACCAAAAAATGTTTCTGCTCAAACAGAGAATCTAAGTACTTGAATACTAGGGCTGACGAAGCAGTTGTCTGCCTCGATTCCACAATCCAGGTCGTATAAGTTTTCCAATGTGATTGATATTGTCTCCTGGTAGATGGGGTGTACTGATTCAAGAGCTTTTGAGTGACACTAGGCCCAAATTTATTTAGCCATTTGGCCGAGAAAATATTCATAAGGAAAAACTGAGAGAGGTCCGAAGGTTGCCAATCGCTTCCAAGTGGAAGGCGGAGACCAGGAGGGATACCGGGGTCCGGCACCACTGTTGCAATTGGTGGTACCATACCTGAGCCGGCCAGAGCGGAGCGATCAGCGCTACTCGGCCCCGGTAATCCCTTAGTTTGTGAATGACCTTGCACATTAACACAGAGTCTGGGGGCGGAAACAGATAGATCGAGGTCCACTTGTTCCAGTCCACCAGCAGTGCATCGGGGCCCCCCGCCGGGGCTACTTCGTGACGGGTCAGAAAGAGTGGCAGTCTGTGGTTCTGCGTTGACGCAAACAAGTCTACTTGTGGACGGGCCGGCTTTGCATGAAGATCGCCTGTTTGATTGTCCATTCTACTAAAGTACTCCGCCGGCGAGAGAGAGCGTCTGCCCAGACGTTCGCCACGCCGGGGAGGTATGTGGCATGCAGATGAATCCTTAGCGACTCTGCTAGGGTAAAAATTTGTTCTGAAACTCTCAACAACTCTCATGACCTCACTGAGCCTTGCTTCTGAATGCAAAAAACTACAGTTTGATTGTCCATTCTGAATGCTATTGATTTGTTCTCCAACGTCATGCCGTGAGTTTGGAGAAAAAACAGGGGAACTAAAAGCTCCTGCTTGTTGATATGTGACTGACTGTTTGCCCCCCAAATGCCTTGTCCCTGGTGGCCTAGACTTAACTGATATCCCCACCCCAGGGACCCCGAGGCGTCCGTGTCTATCCAAACCGTAGGTGGAGGAGAAACCCATGACATGACTGAGTAGAGGACTTCGTGCTTGGTCCAGGCCGAGAGCAAGTTGTGGATTAATGGAGGAATTGGCCATAATTCCTTCTCCGGCAAGAGAGGGAACACTTTGTTGCCTTCCAGGATTAATCGCTTGGTTTTCAGTCGGCCTAGTTTGACAGTTAATTGTATCCAGTTGAGAGAACCGATCAGGGAATCCCACGTTTTCCTGGTCGTATCCAGACTGTGGAGGAACCGGAACAGTTTCCTTCGAAACCTGTTGCGGTTGTCCGCACTCTGTGTAAGAGTCAGAGCGGCGGTATCCCAGATCAGCCCTATCCACTGAATCGTCCTTGAGGGGACAAGGCGTGACTTTGCCAAGTTCACCTTGAACCCTAGGGCTTGTACATGAGCTAACACTCGGTTGACATGATCCTGACATAATTCTAACGAGTATGCCACTACTAGCCAATCGTCCAGATACCAAAACACTTGTATGCCTTGAACTAACAGGGGTAAAAGGGCTTGCCTGACAAGCTTGGTGAAAAATCTTGGTGCTAGGTTCAGCCCGAATGGCATCCTTTGACAGACGTAAGTCTCTTGCTGGATTCTCAAGGCGAGACACTTTTGGAACCTCTTGTTTATAGGGACATGCCAATAGGCATCTTTGAGATCGATCGAACACATCCAACCTTGCGGTGGGAGTGCGAGTCTGAGTTGCTGTATAGTCAGCATCCTGAAGGGTGAATTCTCTATAAATGTGTTCAGTTGCGAGAGATCTAGAACTGGTCGCATTTGCACACTGTCCCTTTTTGGCACTAAAAAGAGGTGTGGCGTGAAAACTAGTTGGGAAGCATTGACTGGAATCATAACTCGCTTGGCAATCATTTCTTGTACTACGGCCTCCTCCTCCTGAGACACTTGGGTATACTTCTGCGGCTGACGCAGTCGGGGCCGCCGGAGCCATCGCCAGGTAATTCCTTTGCTCACTATTTTTCTGGCCCAGGTAAACTTGGGCCAGGCTGAGCGGAATGAAAGGAACGACCCCAGGTGCAACCGGGGATTGTCCGTTACGGCAACTTCCCAATCCCGGGTCTTTGAGCTCGACTCCAGTATGTGGGGAGGATGAGTGGCTAGTTTTTTGGAGGGGGAGGTGTGTTGGCATCGGACGCTTGACTAATGTTGGCTTGTGTAGTGTTCGGATTACCTTTATATGGGGCCTTACCTTTATACCCATTAGGCTTACCTTGTTTGGTTTTGTACTGAGGACCTCCCTGCTGAGGGGGTAGTCTAGGGTCTCGAGATGACTGTTTCGGATGTGGTTGGTACTGCTTGTGACCGCCCTTTGATTTATGAAAGAGTTTCTTGGGGGGCTTCTTCCTCGCTTGGGAGGTAACCTGTTTCCAACCACTTACCAAATTAAAGACTAAGCCGTAAGCACCGGGGATAGAGTTACCCGGCGATCTATGTCCGCCGGCAACTTCTTTACCAGATGCACTCTCAAATCTTGGCGAGCTCGTACCGCCTCCAAAATCTCGATTCTAATGTCGCCTAGGGACTGAATGTAATTTTGAAGTGACAGTCTACGAGACAGCTCAATGGTTCACCGAATTTGGGGGTCAGTGATGGCCGAGATCGTACGTGCTAGAGAGGTGGCTACTTGATGGCTCACCAAGTATTGAGAGAACATCCGGTAAGCCTTATTTCGTAACCTAAAATCTCGCTCCAAGTGAGCAGGTGGTGGTGGAGAAAAGGGGTCATCTAAGGCTTGCAAAGATAATTTGGGGGCCGCCAGAAAAGTTAGTAAGGCTGGTGGTACCCCTTCTGCTTTGGACACTGGTAGAGAAAAATAAGTGTGATTCTCTTGAGGAATTTGGTGTGACACTTTGGATGTAATAGTAGTGGCAAATACCTGGGCCTCAAGTTCCCAATCCAACCACCGGCCGGCGCCCACCTGCCGCATCTGCAGGACCGGGTTCTGAGCTTGGTCCAGAACCGGAGTTGTAGCCAACTCCGGCGTAATAGCATTTAAGGCCTTGACATCATTGATGCCATCAGCCTTCGACTAGTCAGCGAAAAGTCGTGCAGAAGCGGCGGAAGGGACTGCCGGAGCAGGTGAATACGCAAAATATGCTGGATTAAGGGGACTAGGTACACCTTTAATTAGAACATCTAGCACCCTCCCTGTCTCGTCTTTAGCCCTAAATTTACGATTCTTATTAATCTCTATGGACCATTCCATGGGGACTGGAGGGTCTCCTGACTCAGATGGTTGAGCTATAAGAGGATTCTCTGGTACTACAGGTACCCACGAGCAATCAGCACCATAGAGGAGAGGCATAGGGCCTTTTCTCACCGGTAACTTGTCTAAGGGAGGCGGTTGAACGTCAGTGATCACCCTCAGGTTGGACATAGCTAACGCCGCCGGTCCTACAGGACCTGGGGTCGTTGCCTCCACTTGGGTCGGGGATGACGTCAAAATTGACGGAAGATTTAAAGGTCTCACTACAGAAGTACTAGCGGGAGCAGTTGAGGTGATAACCGGCTGATCTGACGAGGCAGGGAGTTGGTACTGCTGTAATACCTTATGTAATAAATCATTTACCTGGTCCGAAGTCATCCATTGTCGTGAGGTATCTTTGGATGAATTTGAACTAGCTTCAGAATAATTACTTGGAAGCGACTGAGGAGCCGGGGAGAACATAGGATTCGCCGGCTCCTCATTCTGCTCCAAGAGTTCATGTGATAATAACTCTTGCGAGTCCTCGTGATCCCTCGGGGGCCAAGACAAATCAGGCACCGAAGATGGCAACACGTTGGTGTTGCTATCCTCAGTCTGTTCTAGAGAAGGTTCTGGATGGCGCCAGTAACCTCCTGCCGCCAAGGGCTGTGGGTCCTGGTCCATCGGAGATATAACTTGTGCCCCCGCCGATCGACCTCTAAATTGATCGGCCAGTACCCTACTATGGCCTGTTGATTTCACACCCCGGGGAACTAGAGATAATTTTGGTATTGCAAACGTTACATCCGAAGTTACATGTCTAGAATGTTCCTCACTAGTAGTGGGAGTCTGAGAGTCAGAGGGCGGTGACAGTTGTGGGGTCTCCCGCCGGCTGCTTGAAGAGGTATACTCTTCTCGTCGGCGTTTGTGGGACCTCGAAAAGTCCGAGGTATAGTGGTGAACGCGGTGCCGTGGAGACTTTGACCTGGACTTCGACCTCCGCCGCGTGGCCCGGGTCGAGGAGGGGACCTCTGTGACGTCGCTCTCACTACTACTATTGACATATTCTTTGCTTATGGCTTTAGTTTTGACCTTAGGTCTGACCGATTTAGAGGGACCGGGTTTTACTAAAGGTGACTTTATAATAAGCTTCTCCCATAGGACCTCGTCATCACATTGGAGGGCCTTATGGGCAACATCTTTAGCATATGTATTGAATGTCGCTTTAACGTCATGTAAAGCCGCCAAACATAAAAGGTCAGTTTTAGCTAACAATGCAGACTTTAATTCTGAGCAAATGTCGCACTTTTTTTACAACCACACGTCGCGTGAGCGATCGAGGCACTTGACACATTTCGTGCAGAAAGTATGAGCAAACACTGGTAAGAGGGAACAAGTGGGGGTAGCACAAAGATCAAATCTGGGCATAGTGCCATTCAAAGAGAGGGTCCCCTCCTCCGTCGGGATCCGATGGCCAACTCCGCCGAAAGGGAAGTTTGGGGGCCTGGAAAGAAAATTTCCAGGAATCAATGCTCATAAGGATAACCTGCGAGGTATTATACATCCTATCTCAAATCCGCAAGAAACTTAGTGAAAAGTGCACACTTATTCTAACCTTCCGCCGGATCTGTCTAGCTGAATTTCTCACAATCTTACCTGTGACAAGTTCATAGGTCCCTGACCTTATTAAGTTGTGACTGTATCTAACCAGTTTGCAAAACTAATATATCACGTAGTGAACACTTGACTGATGTTGCTGCGGACGATGAAGTCGTTACGTGTCACTAGGCCAGACAGGGTGAGTTCCCTCGGCGAGCCGAGATGGTGGCCCTGGTAGGAATGCAATTCCGCCGGGAGAGTGGTTCAGCCAAACCACGCCGGGATCTTCTGAATGTTCCTAACCGCCAGAGGCGGACACTTGGCCCACCGCACGGGCCGCCGGAACGAACAAAAAACTGCCGGGAAACAGGGATGGCACAGCCCTTTTCCTGCAGTCCCACACACATATAATAAAATGCATCATGACATATAGGGACGTCTCCCAAGCTCCAAAGGATCGAGCTAGCATGCTCGAACCAACACAGGGGGAAACAAACGTAATAAATTACAACAGAAAAATGTAGACACCTAAATTACCTGTAGCCTATGACAGAGACCCCTAATTATGACGACCACGTAAACCGAAGACATCCCAGCCGAAGACGCTCGAGAACCCGCAGCCGCACCAAGTAGAGGGAGGCATTCATCATGGGGCCTAAGCAAAACACGAACCCTGGAAGGTGGAGCACCACGTGCAGACACCCTTAACCCTCCTGGCCCGGGCAGGCTCTCCTAATGACGGAGCTCGTATCCGGGCGATCTGGTCGAATATCAACAAAAGTAAACTAAGGCTAATCTCGCTTAATATATGACCTACATTAATCAAACATATATAGAAATGAGCGCCTTACCTTCCTGCGTAGAATGGCGTTGAGTAGAGCTCTCTAGCTCAACTGGTTCCGGAGTGATGGTGATGGAAGTGGAGGTAACTTTTGCCGCATATTTACCTCGGCGTGTCCGAACACTCAACCGCGGCCCCGGCTACGATGCCCAGTTGCAATCGTCGCTCCACCCGCAATTATGCCAGGAAGCGATTTGATAGTGTTTCATTGGTTATTCTGTCATTTATTATAGTTATTATGTTATTTTCACTCAATAAAGTTATTTATATGAACTTATTTGTGTCTCTGTCACTTATTACTTCGTTTTATTAATATTATTATGATTATTAGTGTCACTTTCACTGGACTTTGATAATTGGTAGTGTCATTTCCCATTTTATGTATTGTTAGGTAAGCTAATAATATATATAGTGTCACTGTCACTTATTCATATTGTTATGAAGGCACTTATTATTACTTGTGTGTGTCTCTTTCACTTATACTTAGTTTTATTATTATTATACTGTCACTTTGACTGGCCTAGGCTTATTGAGTGTCATTTTCACTTATTTATTGTTAGAAATATATATTTTAGTGTCACTTTCACTTGTTCATATTGTTGTTGAAGGCACTTATTATTACTTATGTGTCCTTTTCACTTATACTTAGTTATATTATTATTCTTAACCTACATTTGAGTGTCACTTTCACTGTTGTCACTTCCACTTCAAAAGTTTGTTAGAGTGTGGAAAGTCGTTGAAGCAGGTGCCAGCACACAGTCCAACTTGACACTCGAGGCATTCCCAAGTGGTTTTTGTGGGTTTGCGGGGTCTGCGAGTTGTGTGGCTGCACACATGGCACCTCTTCTGACTCCTAACGTTACTACCTGGTGCTTTGAAAGGAAGGGCGCTGAGCTGGTGCTTCCTGAAGAATTCAGCACACCCCGTTCTGTCAAGCTGGCCTGGTCCTTGTATTGGCCTGCCTGGTGTACCCGCATGTTTAGCCAGGAGCTCAAGTAGCACCTGCTTGTGGAACTTCCGCAGGGACTTGTACTTCTTGGCTCCTGGAGTCCTCAGACGGTAGATGTTGTAGGCATTGAGGATCGACATATCTACCGTATGCAGGATAAACTTCTTGTACCACCTGCAAGATGTTCGCAGGCAGTCGATGAAGCCCATCTGCATGTCGGACTTGTCAACAAGGCGCATGTTGATGTTATAATCCAGGACAGCAGCTGGTTTTTGGACGGGGTTCTTGGTTGTTCGGTCCACCTTCCCTGTGGCGACCATCTGGGCCTTGTGGCATGTGGTGAGGAGGTTGACCTTGCGCTGGTCATGCCAGTGGATGGAGAGGATGGGGCCACTCTTCTTGTGGAAGATTTCAGCCTTCTTCGTCTTGGTTGGGTAGCCTGGCATGCCCTTCCTTTTGTCCTTGACTGTGCCGACAGTTCCGGTCTTGCGGTCATGGAGGTACTTGGTCAGGAGAGGCGACGTGTAATAATTATCTGTGTAGAGGATGTGGTTATTATTGAAGTGCCTCTCCATCATCTTCTTCACTACAGCGCCACCAAAACCAATGAGAGGGTCAGTCACAACTTCTCCAGCCTTGCCACTGTAGACTATAAAGTCCAGCACATACCCCGTCAAGCAGTCGCAGAGGACGAAGAGCTTGATGCCGAAGCGGTGTCTCTTGGACGGGATATACTGTCGGAAGTTCAGCCTACCACGGAACAGGACCAGAGACTCGTCGAGGCACATCTTCTGGAAAGGAATCAGGTATGTGGTGAACCGATGACGTATCATGTCATACAGCTTCCTGATCTTCCATAATGAGTAGGGAAGGTGGACTGCCATGTTGTTTGTCAGGTGGAGATAGGAGAGGATGTCGAAGTACCTGTCCCTGGATATGTATTTGCCAAATGATGGAGTCGTTATGATGTCGCCAGTGATCCAGTAGTCAGCCAGAACGTGCTTCCTTATATGAGTCATCAGCATTGTGAGTGCCAAGAACACATATAGTTCTGCCACAGTGAGAGCTCTCCATGCCACCATCTTGGCACTGGTCTTCCTCCCAAGAAAGTTGGCACAGATAGCATGGTGGTGATTTGTCTCTTTGACGAGGTATTCCATGACTTCATTGTCATAGAAGCCACAGAAAAGTTCACTGGGGGTAGCATCTGGGCCACAGGGATATGCTGGTGACACCCCAGAACCCATCTGTACCTCGTCAAAGGCAGGACAATCTGGCTCAAAATCAGCTCCATCTGTCCACACAAACAGGTCGGATGCTGATGCTCGAGGTCGTGCTGCAGCAGGCACACGCCCGGATGCCCTGGCACACGCCCTTGGCCACGCGGACGCCCAGGCGGATGCCCTGCACGCCCACGCCCAGGGGCAGCGGCGTCGGCAGGCTGACCACGTCCACGACCTCGCCCTCTCCCTCGATTTGTCGGCACATCCTTTTCCTCTTCCTGTTCCTGTTCCTCTTCCTCTTCCTCCTCAGGCGACGTCAGGTCATTTGGGGCAATGTTGGGGTCATCAGCATCCTCCTCAGGAGACAATTCTGGTGAAGAAGTGACCGGGTGTCGGCGGTGTGGGGCGCGGGAGGCTGCGGGAGCTTCAAGAATGGGAGCCGAGGCCTCGGGAGTTGGGCTCCTTTTGCGGCGAGCCGAGGGCTTTTCAGCAGGAAATAATGCTCTGCGGTGTGTTGAGGCCTGTGGCACATCACCAATACCACTTGAAGAGGCCCTTTGGTCATCCTGAACGAGAGATGAAGGCGAGGGCTGTGGGTGACCCACGCGGCGTCCCGTGTCAAGGCGTCGGGACAATGGAATGCGGGTGGTTGCTAGGCCAGGGTCGGCGTCATTATCGCTATCTTCAGCTTCCCTATGCTTTTCTGCGGCTGCCCTGCATGCTTTTTTAGCTGCACTTTTGATCAATGATTGTTTGTAGAAATATTTGCCCACTTTTAAGGGCGTACGGGCAGGCAAAGGGGAAGGTCCTGGGGTAGGGCTAGGGCTAGGCCTAGGCTGACCTAGCAAAGATGGCGAGGGGGTAGGCCTAGGTTCTAGCACACTGGGAAGCTCAATGGCACCTTCCTGAAACACTTCCACATCAGGATCATCACTACTGTCTCCCCCCTCAAATAAATCGACATTATCGTCGTATCCAAAGCCTACAAAATCGTCTTCACTTTCACTTATAAATTGTACCTTGTCCACCAAGCTTTCGCCACTGCTCTCTTCATCACTTTCAAAAAGTTGTCGCTGTATAGCGCTATCACTCAACAAACGCTTAACTTTCTTTTGTTGAGCTCTCTTCTCGGTTGGAACAGGCGTTGAAGTTGCGAGTGGGGTAGCACTGGGGCCCGCGGGAGGTTGCAACGAATCGGACACGTCGGAAAACATTTTTTCAGTATTACTCGCTATGGCGGCCACGTACGAACTGATAACACTAGTAGTTGAGGCTTGGTGGCGCTGCGGTCGCTCCTACCATGCCAAAATTGGCCGCGCAAATTTTGAAGCACGCTTTCAAGCACAAGGATTTTAAAATGACACCCGGGTTCCGGCCCTTTTGTTTTGGTGTCATTTTAAAATGACACCCGGGCTGGAAGGGTTAAACCAGAGCATTTGCTGATTAATGTAGAATGTGGCATAATTATACTATCCTCAATAATGACAGTCTGTATCATGCCTTGTAGTGTGGTCGCCTTCTAGCTAAGTAAACACAACAACTAAGGCGTCATACATAAATGAAACACACACGCGGTCCACCCATCCGGGACTCCTGGACGCCTGTGACAAAGGTACCCTATTTTAACACACTCCTCCTGCGGACCGACCAATCTGGCAGCCGTGCTAGCTAATCTAAACCTTGTTACTGCAACACAGATATATACAAATGAGTAAGGACTCACTAGAAGCTCTGCGAATGTCGAATGAAGCGAACACGGCGCAAGCTCTGTGATCGGGAGGGACGCGGAAGAAGGAAGGACGAGGATGGCCGCTAGGGGGCCTGGTATCGGGGAAGCAAAACATGAGAAATCCATGTATATGGCAAGTCATATAATAACAGATATTCATTTATCTTTTTCTTTTTTCTTTTTTACAGAGTTTTTTTCTGTAGGGTACCCAATCAAAATGACGATCCCGATCCCATAAGGGAATTAGGCGTGCACTTGTGATGAGTACTCCATGATCTTCCGCGCAGGTTATTCAAATTGCTGGTGCAGGATGTTGAATGGAGACTATTAACCCTTCTTTGGCGGTGCGCAACTTATGTCGTGTGAAATAAATATGGACTAAGTGGCGGTTCACAACTTATGTCGTGTGCCATTTTCACCACGTAATGTTGCTGAGAGAGAGAGAGATGAGTTGGTGGGAGGAGCGTAGCAAGCGTATGACTGCTCCAGACCACCGCGGCGGACCTACTGACATGAATCCCACCCTTCCCTCCCCTCTCACACTCACTACACAAGGAATTATGTAGGGAAATTACCTAATTACAGGGTTTTTGCACTCGTGTTGCATGATCATTGCAAGAGAACCAGCAGTCGTACAAGGATGGTTCGGGTGTCATTGGAAAGCTGTGTTTACGCCCTTTCAGGGATATATACTTGTTTTACGCTCTGGGTCTTATTTAGGCATGAAAATGATCACGTAAACAACCCTATTTAGGGTAAAAAAAAAACCCGCTGGGCGCTACGGTCCCCTAGACCGCCTAGAAGGTGTTAATGTTAATAGGCGAAGTCGTCATTGATGAAGGGGCCCTATTAACTCTCCCAGACATATATGACGCGATCGCGTCATATGGCAGAGTGAACCAAAAACACATATGACGCGATCGCGTCATATGGACTTATTATATTGCTAGAAAATAAGTTTATGACGCAATTGAGCCGGTTTTTTGGCTGGTAAGTCCGATAAGTTAGATGTACATGTGGAAAAATCTAGCAACCCCCTAGCGTCCCTGTGAGGGCCCCGCGGTGGTAGAGAGAGTCAGTTTCTTCCCATCAGTCAGCCTAGTAGGTGGGTGTGTCTGGCCCTTTAAACCAAGGGGCCTCCATTTTGCCCAGCCTGGCTGATATTACCGCCCTAATATAACCCAAACGAAGTGCTATATCGTTGGGTTATCGATGGATTATTGTGTTATTCTTGTTTAGGGTATAAAAACCATGTTAGTGAAGTGTTTTGCTAGTCTGGTGTACGTGACCAAGGTGGGCTCCACGAGGGGCCATGGTTTCGCTTGTTTGTGGATCACTTTCATACCATATTGAGTCAATTATATTGCTATTTATCACTTGAAGTAGTGTATTTTACTTGTATAAGTGTTTATAGTGAAAACACTTTTATTACTGGTCGAGCATTCTCTGGTGTAGGCTACGTGACCAAGGTGGTGGAGGGAGGGGCCATGCTTTTTGCCAAACGTTTTGCTTGTTTGTGGAACACTTTCATATAAATATCAGTCAATTATATTGCTATTTATCCGTTCAAGTAGTGTATCTTACCTTGTATTAGTGTTTCTTAGTGAAAAAACTTTCATTACTGGTCGAGCATATGTCGCCATGCTCCCTCAGCCCTGTGCATTTTTGCTCGATAATTTAGTGGTGGAAAGTGCTTGCATTTTTGCTCGATAATTTATTGGTGGAAAGTGCTTGGGAGGTAAGTTTTTTATGGGCAAAAAGCACTCTACATATACGGCTTGGTGGCCACGAGGGAATCTCAGCAGTGTGAGTAAGTACAGTCAACATTTTTGGTGGTGGTGGTGGTGGTGGAGATGGTGGTGGTGGTGGAGATGGTGGTGGTGGTGGAGATGGTGGTGGTGGTGGTGGAGATGGTGGTGATGGTGGTGGTGGTGGTGGTGGTGGTGGAGATGGTGGTGGTGGTGGTGGAGATGGTGGTGGTGGTGGTGGAGATGGTGGTGGTGGTGGTGGAGATGGTGGTGGTGGTGGTGGAGATGGTGGTGGTGGTGGTGGTGGTGATGGTGGTGGTGGTGATGGTCGGGGTGGTGGTGGTGATGGTCGGGGTGGTGGTGGTGGTGGAGATGGTGGTGGTGGTGGTGGTGGAGATGGTGGTGGTGGTGGTGGAGATGGTGGTGGTGGTGGTGGAGATGGTGGTGGTGGTGGTGAAGATGGTGATGGTGGTGGTGGTGGTGGTGGTGGAGATGGTGGTGGTGGTGGTGGAGATGGTGGTGATGGTCGGGGTGGTGGTGGTGGTGGTGGTGGTGGAGATGGTGGTGGTAGTGGTGGAGATGGTGGTGGTGGTGGTGGAGATGGTGGTGGTGGTGGTGGAGATGGTGGTGGTGGTGGTGAAGATGGTGATGGTGGTGGTGGTGGTGGTGGTGGAGATGGTGGTGGTGGTGGTGGAGATGGTGGTGATGGTCAGGGTGGTGGTGGTGGTGGTGGTGGTGGAGATGGTGGTGGTGGTGGTGGAGATGGTGGTGGTAGTGGTGGAGATGGTGGTGGTGGTGGTGGATATGGTGGTGGTGGTGGTGGAGATGGTGGTGGTGGTGGTGGTGATGGTGGGGGTGGTGGTGGAGATGGTGGGGGTGGTGGTGGAGATGGTGGTGGTGTGTTACGACCGGGCACTCGGGTACACTAGGGCTCTTACACAGGACTCGAGTATGGCTCGCTGCCACAACGGAAACACACGATCCCAACCCCAGAGTACTGCCAGCCGAACAAAAAACGCCACTACCCTCCAGAGTTCTATCTGCTATAACGGGGTATACAAGAACTCGGTACTAGCGTTTCACACAACAGACTAATAACAAGACGGGAGTTATCTAGTCTGGTCAACAATCAAACAAAGAAGAAAGTACTACAACACTAAAGAATAGTGTTGGCCGAAGCCGAAGTAATCCACCCTTGAACTAAGAACTTAAGAAGTCCTCCACCCTCTACTTCGGATCGGCACTATTACGTTACGTTAAACAATAGTCCTCGAGCATCAAGCAAGGAATCTTCTGATAAGTTAGATGCTTCTCGAATACTCATAAGAAGTAAGTATCGGATTTTGAACAGCAATTTAATGAATAACTCACTGGTAATTAAAGGCTTTAAATTGACATAAGAAGAATTATAAGAATAAGCAATAGGATATGGCAAACATTAAGAAGAAGTACTCCGACAATGCACTGGCAATAGCCTACTAAGATTGTGCTCGTGGGCCACTAATCTCTGAAGTAGCTAAGCGTGCCACACATGAAATCAATAGTGCATAAACAATAATATACATAAGGAGAAGCTTCAATACTATGCTGTATCTGCTGGTCGAGCAAAGTCTAGCTGGGATACATAAGGTTAAGAGACAATGGCTGAGCAAGCGGCTCGTAGCCTAGCGAGGTCCTTAAGACTGTGCGGCCAAATTACGTTAATTGACGGGATGCTCTCTTGAGAGATCCAGATCACTAGTATCTGGTTCTCTCCTGGCGATCCTCTCAAAGTCAAGCAAATGAGATAGCACAGTGTTGGGTGGCGGAGGCAAAAGCCCTCACTCGCAACACAGTGCTAAACTCCCACGGTACACAGTCAGAAAGACCACCTAGGCGTTCCACGTCTCCGTTGCAATTGTACTGGTTCAACCGCAACCTAGTACTCATAGGAAATCACAACTCAGAAACCCTATCCCAGTCTAGCATTACCTAAACCAGCAGAAAACAGGAACATGAATAATCGCACACAGGGAAATGCATATACGAGTGCAACAAACATCAATCAATCCTATTCTAGTTAACCCTTCCAAAAATAGGCTATCTAACAGGCACTTATCTCGTGAGAACTCAAGCGATAATACTTTGGCTGACTAAATCTGCACCAAAGGGGTCATTGGTTAAAAAGGGACGAGAAGAGAAGAAGATAGGCTGTTCAGAGAGTAGAGAAAGTTCACATCAGTCGGAAGAATATGGATAGTTGCAAGGGATATGAGAAGTCGCTCTGCCTGATGAGTTCTAAAGAATTGTGGCGAGGACCTCTCCTTTTTATACTCGGCCCTCTAGTGAGCATATCGCCAACTACTAAGGACCGCCCACTAGCAATCGTTACGTAATATTCTCTCTCAATCTGGGATCGACAAAGGATTTCCCACGCGCTGAGAGGGAGGAGGGAGGAGGGAGGGAGGCCTACCTACCTCGTGGCGCGCTCACGGGCCGTCGTTACATAACTCTCTCTCTTCTCCTCATCATTACATATAAGTCCCACACACAATACTTATAACTAATGATATAAAATAGAACTCGTTGACTCAGATGAAAACAAAATACATATTTATAATACTTATAGTACAACGGCTCACATAAACTAAGTTAGGAAACTCTACACAGACTACAGACAAAGTTCCTGCCCTGACGATCCTAGCGAGAGTGGGGCCTGACTGGGCGTTCTGTACAGCATGCTCATACTCGACATGCGTCACACCTCCCCCAAGATTTTACTTGCTCAACCCTGAGCTAAAATCTGATATACAGAACCCCATCAAACCCCTCACACCCAGCGACCGCATGGCACTAAAACAACGCTGAGTTTATCACTAAAACACATCTTATAAAAACAAAATTCACATTTCATAACTCCTCCCAACAATAGTAAAAGACATAATATCATGCTCCCAGAGCGAGCTTACAGCAGCTCAGCCGTTTGATAGTTCGTGGACTACTCAAACTCTATAGGCTATGACAAACTTATACAATTATTTATAACAAAAGAAAGAGTTTTTTTATGATTTTTATATTTTAATATGTTTTTTCCGGCTGCACTATAAGGGCAGCCTATTTTTTCTTCTATACCAAACGCTCAACAATCCTGCTTTACGACCCAATACGCTGGGCTACAACCGCGAGCCAACAAGCACCAAGCGCAAAATACTATTCAAACTAAAGCAGGAGGCTACCCGTGTGTCAATTTACCCAGGATCATATACCCTTGAACGACCATCTGCAACCACGTTGTCACAACCGGCAATATGGCGTATGTCCAGGTTATATATCAATAACCTTAGTGACCACCTGGTCAGCCTCATATTCCGATTGTGAAACTGGTCCAAGATCTTGAGAGGGTGATGATCTGGGTAAACTACAACGACCGGACCATAGGCTGGAACATAGACCTCGAAATGCCCCAGCGCATCATCGTCCTTTTCACTTTCATTCATCAGGTTCTGAAACGTTGCTAGTGCATTCTTAAGTCCGTCAGGCATAACATTGCACTGGTAGGTACTCCCGTCCACAACAAAACCACATACCTCTTTAGCACGCTCGGACAAAGTTACAAGCAACGACCACTCACGACATTCCTTATCCCTCAGACCCTTCGTCCACACGTAATCCAGCTCTGCTTGCACCATAGGCTGTCGAGCAGGATTTATACGGTAGGGAATTAAACTGAGCCTTGCACTATCTCCAGCCTGCATGTCGGATTCTACCCCGTACATCAGGCCTGGAGAAGCAACAAACATGCGAAAGTACTGCCATAGCCTAGTAAATAACTGCCTTGCACTGTCTCCACGAACAACATGCCTAGTGCCCTCCCACAACCCAGCCGAGACCGCAGCTTCTAACCTGTAGTCTCCCTCCTTCTCCACCTTCGTCCCTAGAACAGCCAGGTCATGAGAGGGACAATCAGTACCACCTGTGCAGTCACTCCCATAGTTCATTATTGCTAAGGCTTCCCCGCCGATACCGTACATGCGCACCCCCGCATTCCTTGTGACGACATCTGCCTGCGCAGCATCACCGCTTTCAGCGACATGGCCAGATACAGTCGGTCTATGGTAGGGCTGTTGCATTAGACTAGAGCAGCATTGGGAGGCTATGCGACGACCGGGCACTGCGATACCACAGCCGACCTTACCAATCTGCTCAATGTCCTCCTTTTGACCACCACCCTTGGCAGCCATGGGTCGACCCTGACCTGGCAACCATGCCAAAGCCTCGTCGCCCACCTTAAACCACCGAAACAACGAGGCTAACGGTCTTTCAACAGTCACGTGACCTGCCCGTGGAACATCTTGCACCGCCCGAGTTGTGAGACTCAGGGGCTCGGCACAACCAGTGGGGTATGAACCGAGCTGGTGCTGGAGTGCTGCACACTGCTGCTCAGGCAGGTGCTCTAGCGCTTCCACAGCCACCAGACTCGTGTCCCCCGCCCACGGCTCCGCCGAGACATAACAATCCCTTCTCTTCTCCACCTGTGCCCTACTACCCCCCTCTCCTTCTCCACCTTGGCCGCGGCAGACCAACGCAGGGACAGCAGGATGCTCAGGTGGTTGCCTCACAAACTCCTCCAACAGGTTCACATGACATGCTTCCCCGTCCTCGTGTTTGATCTCGACAGCACCATTACCACACTTCTGAACTTCCGGATCCTCCAACTGCAGTTTACAAATATCTGAGGGAACCAACCTGTCTAGATGCTTCCGAAGCAACCCAAGTCCTTCCCCAATATCAAACTGAGCAACCCTTTTTTCTCTCCGTGTGCAACGTTGCTGCCCCGGAGTCTCTTCCGGCCCTACCTCCTCACTAGCTGTGACAGGTCCTGGGGCCTCTCCAGACTCTAACATAGGTGCCAATACTGAATCACCCAGGAGAGCCGCCGAGTCAAAACTCTTAAAACCAACTCCAGCTTTAGCCTCCTCCTGTTGATCGTTCCTCTGCTGGTCTGAAGACGGAGGACTAGGCTGTGACACTTTAGCTGCCCGAGCTCGGGTGACAACACACACCATGGGTTCTGCCTGGCACCGCTCGACACACTCTTGCTCTTCCCTACTCACGTCGGCCGTCCTCTCGGCAACGACTAAGGGTAGAACCTCAGAAGCGGGCATTGCAAAGTCGTTGCCGAGAAGAAGGTCGACGCCCTCCACTGGCAGTTTCTCCACAATCCCGACATCCAATTCACGTGTCACACCATCCACCTCCAACTCCAACCGCACCAGCGGGTATGACCGAGTTGCATTAATACCCTGCACCACTACCACCCGAGCCGCATTTATAGGGTAGCCAGTCAAGTTATTCATCAGAGTCTGGGAAGCACCTGTATCACGCAAGACCTCTACTCCATGCTTGCGCCCCGCCCACATCACGCAACCCCGTCCTCTATGGTCGCAAAAAACATCCTGAGCAGGGTTCGAGCCTCCCAGGTGCTTCTGCATTGGCTGTGCCTCAGCCTCTGACGAACTGCCCCGGGCAAACTCAGAAAACTTCGGAGACACACCAATGTTGCAGGCCAAAGACACAGCTGCTGTAGGTGGTTTGCTAGGACAGACTCTTGCAAAGTGCCCCTTTTCATGACAATGATAACACTCCAACTCCCCTCTGGGCTTCCCTTGGTACTGGGAAGGGCCCGGCCCCTTCTTAAATGGGACGGTGCTAGTCTTGTGGTCAGTCTTGGTATCGTAGCTCTTGTACTTGTTTGCATAATGTATATCACTAACTCGGGGGGGTGGGGCGTCACGCCCCTTGTTACCTGCCTCACTACGCTGGGCAGACCCGCACCCACGAATTAGTGATAGCCGGAGGTCAGCCATCTCAGCTGCCTCCTGTAGAGTTTTAGGGTTCTTTTCTTTAATAGTTAAAGTCATATCTGCACCAGTACACTTATAAAACTGCTCGAGCAGAAACAGCTCAGTCAACTGTTCGGCCGTCTCAGCTTTCTCAGAACGTGTCCAGTTTGCAAGTGCATCTTTTAAGTCCCGGGCATGTTCAAGAAAGGTCGCCTCCCTAGTCTTTGTAACACCCCGAAACTTCAATCGATATGTTTCTGGTTGCAACTCGTATGCCCGTAGGACAGCTCTCTTCAATTCTGGGTAGTCAATGCAAGACTCTAAAGGCAGTGCATCATAAGCCTTCAGACCCTTACCCGTAAGTCTTGAGGAGACCAGAGCTGCCCACTTCTCTTCAGGCCAATTATGCTCCCTACACTTCTTCTCAAAACGATTAAAAAATTCTGTGACTTCAGTTTCACTAAATGCCGGCACCAACTTGACTAAGTGGGACAAGGACTGTTCTCTTACTTGGCCCTCATGGCCCATCCGAGTCCCTGTCGACTCTGCACGAGTCTTATCTAAATCTATTTGAGCACAATATTTCTCGGAGTCGTACCTAAGCTCAGCCTCGTGCCTCCTGGTCTCATTCTCCGCCTCAATCTCATGCCTCCTAGTCTCAGCCTCAATCTCCTGCTTCCTAGCCTCAGCCTCAATCTCCTTCTCCTTCTCCTGCTTCCTAGCCTCAATCTCATACTTCCTAGACTCAATTTTAGCAAGCTCAAGTCTAAATATCATATCTGGAGACAGGCAGGAAGAGGGAGCTGCCACTACTGAAGGAGGGGGGGCAAGAACTGGGGAACCACCATACGCACCGCCCGAGGGCACTCCAATCTTCCAATTCTCATCCCTCTGTGGGAGAGTGCTAACCTCCGGCAACTGAGTGGACGGCACTGTGGGAGTCGAGTGAGAGGGGATCTGGGGAGGAACCCCCCCAAACGCCCTCTCCTCCGAAACCCCATGTCGCCCACGCAACACCCAGGAAATCAGCTCCCCCTTGGACATCCCTCCTACATTGGATCTGCCCAAAACCTTGGCTATCAGGTGCAAGCCATAAATATTCACCCCAGTCAACCTCTCCTCCGTGACATGGTACTGCTTACTCACAAAAAGTCTAGCATCCTCCTCACTAGTTACTAACGGCACCTCCTCAAATGGCATCTCTCGCTCCTCGTCAATACTAGGGCACGACATACTGAAGTTCACAAAAAATTCTCGAGACAAAAGTGTTAAACTCCCTTATGTAAGCACTAATTACTAAATTAACTGGAGTCTCTTAAATGCTCTCCTAATTGCCTTACAAAAAAAAATATTCTTCAATATGCACGCTAAAGTACGAACAAACAAATGTTGTACAACTCTGCAAAAAATTATACTGTTCACAAAATCCTAAGCAAGGTCGCCATTTGTTACGACCGGGCACTCGGGTACACTAGGGCTCTTACACAGGACTCGAGTATGGCTCGCTGCCACAACGGAAACACACGATCCCAACCCCAGAGTACTGCCAGCCGAACAAAAAACGCCACTACCCTCCAGAGTTCTATCTGCTATAACGGGGTATACAAGAACTCGGTACTAGCGTTTCACACAACAGACTAATAACAAGACGGGAGTTATCTAGTCTGGTCAACAATCAAACAAAGAAGAAAGTACTACAACACTAAAGAATAGTGTTGGCCGAAGCCGAAGTAATCCACCCTTGAACTAAGAACTTAAGAAGTCCTCCACCCTCTACTTCGGATCGGCACTATTACGTTACGTTAAACAATAGTCCTCGAGCATCAAGCAAGGAATCTTCTGATAAGTTAGATGCTTCTCGAATACTCATAAGAAGTAAGTATCGGATTTTGAACAGCAATTTAATGAATAACTCACTGGTAATTAAAGGCTTTAAATTGACATAAGAAGAATTATAAGAATAAGCAATAGGATATGGCAAACATTAAGAAGAAGTACTCCGACAATGCACTGGCAATAGCCTACTAAGATTGTGCTCGTGGGCCACTAATCTCTGAAGTAGCTAAGCGTGCCACACATGAAATCAATAGTGCATAAACAATAATATACATAAGGAGAAGCTTCAATACTATGCTGTATCTGCTGGTCGAGCAAAGTCTAGCTGGGATACATAAGGTTAAGAGACAATGGCTGAGCAAGCGGCTCGTAGCCTAGCGAGGTCCTTAAGACTGTGCGGCCAAATTACGTTAATTGACGGGATGCTCTCTTGAGAGATCCAGATCACTAGTATCTGGTTCTCTCCTGGCGATCCTCTCAAAGTCAAGCAAATGAGATAGCACAGTGTTGGGTGGCGGAGGCAAAAGCCCTCACTCGCAACACAGTGCTAAACTCCCACGGTACACAGTCAGAAAGACCACCTAGGCGTTCCACGTCTCCGTTGCAATTGTACTGGTTCAACCGCAACCTAGTACTCATAGGAAATCACAACTCAGAAACCCTATCCCAGTCTAGCATTGCCTAAACCAGCAGAAAACAGGAACATGAATAATCGCACACAGGGAAATGCATATACGAGTGCAACAAACATCAATCAATCCTATTCTAGTTAACCCTTCCAAAAATAGGCTATCTAACAGGCACTTATCTCGTGAGAACTCAAGCGATAATACTTTGGCTGACTAAATCTGCACCAAAGGGGTCATTGGTTAAAAAGGGACGAGAAGAGAAGAAGATAGGCTGTTCAGAGAGTAGAGAAAGTTCACATCAGTCGGAAGAATATGGATAGTTGCAAGGGATATGAGAAGTCGCTCTGCCTGATGAGTTCTAAAGAATTGTGGCGAGGACCTCTCCTTTTTATACTCGGCCCTCTAGTGAGCATATCGCCAACTACTAAGGACCGCCCACTAGCAATCGTTACGTAATATTCTCTCTCAATCTGGGATCGACAAAGGATTTCCCACGCGCTGAGAGGGAGGAGGGAGGAGGGAGGGAGGCCTACCTACCTCGTGGCGCGCTCACGGGCCGTCGTTACATAACTCTCTCTCTTCTCCTCATCATTACATATAAGTCCCACACACAATACTTATAACTAATGATATAAAATAGAACTCGTTGACTCAGATGAAAACAAAATACATATTTATAATACTTATAGTACAACGGCTCACATAAACTAAGTTAGGAAACTCTACACAGACTACAGCCAAAGTTCCTGCCCTGACGATCCTAGCGAGAGTGGGGCCTGACTGGGCGTTCTGTACAGCATGCTCATACTCGACATGCGTCACAGGTGGTGGTGGTGGTGGTGATGGTGGTGGTGGTGGTGGTGATGGTCGGGGTGGTGGTGGTGGTGGAGATGGTGGTGGTGGTGGTGGTGGTGGAGGAGATGGTTATAGGCCTATCATTTTATTTTATTTATAATTTTGTTTCATTTATATATTTGTTTTTGTTATTGTTCCTGTTCCCCAGGGTGTCAATGGGACCACCCCCTAGGTCCAGAGCAAGGGCAGGGCCCATAATCGAGTATTTATATAGTTATTTTATATATATTTTTATTTATTATAGTTTTTATTTATTTTATTTATAGGCCTATCATTTTATTTTATTTATAATTTTGTTTAATTTATATATTTGTTTTTGTTATTGTTCCTGTTCCCCAGGGTGTCAATGGGACCACCCCCTAGATCCAGAGCAAGGGCAGGGCCCATAATCGAGTATTTATATAGTTATTTTATATATATTTTTATTTATTATAGTTTTTATTTATTTTATTTATAGGCCTATCATTTTATTTTATTTATAATTTTGTTTCATTTATATATTTGTTTTTGTTATTGTTCCTGTTCCCCAGGGTGTCAATGGGACCACCCCCTAGGTCCAGAGCAAGGGCAGGGCCCATAATCGAGTATTTATATAGTTATTTTATATATATTTTTATTTATTATAGTTTTTATTTATTTTATTTATAGGCCTATCATTTTATTTTATTTATAATTTTGTTTCATTTATATATTTGTTTTTGTTATTGTTCCTGTTCCCCAGGGTGTCAATGGGACCACCCCCTAGGTCCAGAGCAAGGGCAGGGCCCATAATCGAGTATTTATATAGTTATTTTATATATATTTTTATTTATTATAGTTTTTATTTATTTTATTTATAGGCCTATCATTTTATTTTATTTATAATTTTGTTTCATTTATATATTTGTTTTTGTTATTGTTCCTGTTCCCCAGGGTGTCAATGGGACCACCCCCTAGGTCCAGAGCAAGGGCAGGGCCCATAATCGAGTATTTATATAGTTATTTTATATATATTTTTATTTATTATAGTTTTTATTTATTTTATTTATAGGCCTATCATTTTATTTTATTTATAATTTTGTTTCATTTATATATTTGTTTTTGTTATTGTTCCTGTTCCCCAGGGTGTCAATGGGACCACCCCCTAGGTCCAGAGCAAGGGCAGGGCCCATAATCGAGTATTTATATAGTTATTTTATATATATTTTTATTTATTATAGTTTTTATTTATTTTATTTATAGGCCTATCATTTTATTTTATTTATAATTTTGTTTCATTTATATATTTGTTTTTGTTATTGTTCCTGTTCCCCAGGGTGTCAATGGGACCACCCCCTAGGTCCAGAGCAAGGGCAGGGCCCATAATCGAGTATTTATATAGTTATTTTATATATATTTTTATTTATTATAGTTTTTATTTATTTTATTTATAGGCCTATCATTTTATTTTATTTATAATTTTGTTTCATTTATATATTTGTTTTTGTTATTGTTCCTGTTCCCCAGGGTGTCAATGGGACCACCCCCTAGGTCCAGAGCAAGGGCAGGGCCCATAATCGAGTATTTATATAGTTATTTTATATATATTTTTATTTATTATAGTTTTTATTTATTTTATTTATAGGCCTATCATTTTATTTTATTTATAATTTTGTTTCATTTATATATTTGTTTTTGTTATTGTTCCTGTTCCCCAGGGTGTCAATGGGACCACCCCCTAGGTCCAGAGCAAGGGCAGGGCCCATAATCGAGTATTTATATAGTTATTTATATATATTTTTATTTATTATAGTTTTTATTTATTTTATTTATAGGCCTATCATTTTATTTTATTTATAATTTTGTTTCATTTATATATTTGTTTTTGTTATTGTTCCTGTTCCCCAGGGTGTCAATGGGACCACCCCCTAGGTCCAGAGCAAGGGCAGGGCCCATAATCAAGTATTTATATAGTTATTTTATATATATTTTTATTTATTATAGTTTTTATTTATTTTATTTATAGGCCTATCATTTTATTTTATTTATAATTTTGTTTCATTTATATATTTGTTTTTGTTATTGTTCCTGTTCCCCAGGGTGTCAATGGGACCACCCCCTAGGTCCAGAGCAAGGGCAGGGCCCATAATCGAGTATTTATATAGTTATTTTATATATATTTTTATTTATTATAGTTTTTATTTATTTTATTTATAGGCCTATCATTTTATTTTATTTATAATTTTGTTTCATTTATATATTTGTTTTTGTTATTGTTCTTGTTCCCCAGGGTGTCAATGGGACCACCCCCTAGGTCCAGAGCAAGGGCAGGGCCCATAATCGAGTATTTATATAGTTATTTTATATATATTTTTATTTATTATAGTTTTTATTTATTTTATTTATAGGCCTATCATTTTATTTTATTTATAATTTTGTTTCATTTATATATTTGTTTTTGTTATTATTCCTGTTCCCCAGGGTGTCACTGGGACCACCCCGTAGGTCCAGAGCAAGGGCAGGGCCCATAATCAAGTATTTATATAGTTATTTTATAAATATTTGTATTTATTATAGTTTTTATTTATTTTATTTATAAGCCTATCATTTTATTTTATTTATAATTGTGTTTCATTTATATATTTGTATATATAACTATTTTATTTTTCTAATTGTAGATTGATATAATATATATATATATATATATATATATATATATATATATATATATATATATATATATATATATATATATATATATCATTCGTATTTATGTATTTATCTAGGTTATGCCCCCTCCCTCCCCCATTATACACCCTCCCCCTCTTCCCCCATTATACCCCCCTCCCCCCATATATAATTCATTCATTCATTCAATCATCACTTCCGAGGTTCGGGGCCCACCTTCATTCACCCACCTTCATTCACCCATCATCATCACCATCATCATCATCATCATCATATCAATTTCTACTACATTTTGCACTACAGTGGATATAGGCCTCCGAGGGAAACCACTCTAAAAAAATAACGAGTCCAGTGCAGTACCTCTTTGGGTGGCTTGGAAATTTGCACATATTTCTCTGGTTTGACACCATATATATATATATATATATATATATATATATATATATATATATATATATATATATATATATATATATATATATATGCTATATATAATATATATATAAATATATCCACACACATACATTACCATTACCATTTACCATTCTTTATATTTTGTTTGACACCTTGTATATATATAATTTATATATATATATATATATATATATATATATATATATATATATATATATATATATATATATATATATATATATATATATATATATATATATATATATATATATATATATATATACATTACTTTATTTTATTTACGTGTACAATAGAATTATTTCTGAATTTATTACCTGAAGATTACCTGGCTTTCTTATTTTGTTTTTTCAGTGTCAACCCAGGAGCCATTTCCCTTCTCGTTGGAAAGGGTGTATATTGTGGCAAAGATATACAACTGTATAAACATTCTCATATATTTTCATAACAATAACAATGCATGGAAACAATTGCGCATAGCTCACGAACCAATTACTCTATATTATTTTTGTTTTCACCATTGGAAAGAGCACAATTTTCCGATTCCGGTGATATATACAGTTATATACGTATCTGACCAAATAACGCAACCACGAGGTGGGGAACAGCTCGGAACCCGGCTAGCATCGCCGGAACAGAGATGGTGAAGCGTAAATATTCGCATTTTGGCTCTTCATTTCAAATATTCATAGCGCAAAAAGTTTTTGTCCTAGGAACTTCTAGTTTGTTTTATACTCATCAGCATTATTTGCCGTATTCATACAGCCTAAATTTAAAACCATACACTTCGTAGCAACGAAATAAATTGAAAATGTTATAAACCATATATTTTTTGTTTTCGGTCACTGCTTGAGAACTATTGAAGATAAACAATTTCTGTTTCCAGATTTGGAAAGAGGAGAAAAAATACTATTATTTGAGCAAAAAAAATATATGGTCATCACTCACAATTTCGAGCTAGGACGGTGTGAAGACAATTGCATGGGAAATAATTGTATTCCGGACTCATTTACACTTTCATATTTCGATTTATTTACATTTTTTTTTATTTTATCATGTACTATAAATATTCCTCTTTCCATTGATATATGATACATCACAATAAACAGCATTCTGGTGGATGGAAATCGCGAAAAATGTAAGGCTTCGACAACACTCATGAGCCAAATTCAAGACCCAAAATACTTGTCAAGCGCCAACTCGGACTTATTGGAACATAATATGATGGAGGGAGTTAAATACATTGTTTTTACAAAGAGCGGGTCATACATATTTCAAGTATTAACGTTCAGATCCATTTACTAAATTCTATATGGTCTTGACAACATCAATTCCACAAGTTAAAGTAAACTTTATTCTCACTAGGGGGCATCACTGGTGTTCCATTACAGCCAATCAGCAGGCACTGATGACTGACCATGCCTTTAGGATATTCTCCTGTGTTTATAGTTTTCATCTTATGGAATTCGTGTTGTTTATCTATATTCATGCAGATAGACAAAATTAATACTCTATTTGTTTTGAAATAATACCTCGTTGAATATTAGAAATCGCTCCATAATTTGTTTGCTTATAATAAATAACAATTTATCTTTGGCAACTAAGTCACGTGACCCGGAAGACCAACAACACCTCTTCATTCCCGAGTATCTGAGCATGGCGGGGCGTGCGTGTGTGGTCCTACCTGATTTTGTTATCGCTTTATGTGCTTATTTCGTAGTTTATTTCCATTCATGTGCGGTAGTGAAGTGTGCATTGATCCTATTCATGTGGAGGACATGACATAAAGGACAGGATACGAATGGAAAGGTAGGTAATCGTGGTTGTCTTATGTCTTCAATAGGTTGTTGAAGGGTGTTGTCTTTGATTTTGTACTCTAGTAGGCCCCCCTCCTTTCCCATCCAGGCTCCTCCTTACCTTCGTCGTGTTTCCTGTAGAGAGAGAGCACAAATAGTCCGGTGGCAGGGACCGATAAGCGTGCATTGCGGTCAGTACAAAGTGTTTTTGCTGTTTCTATAC
>JBAKBP010027728.1:0-29658 GCA_037953745.1 Lithodes maja | reverse complement strand
GTAGCGTTAACGTTAATTCGCAATCAAATAGTTAAAACACATAATAGTAGCATTAACGTTAATTCCCAATCAAATAGTTAAGCACATAATAGTAGCGTCAACGTTAATTCCCAATTACATATCTCACTAACCAACATAACGTAAGTGTTTACACCGAACACACTTAACACACATTTATATAATCTGACTGACAGTCACAAACCCATTATAATACTTCACCCCGTCTTCCTCCAGCTGCAAGTTCACCTTCCCCAACTCCAAATGAGACTGATTTGAATGCCCACCAACTCGGGTCTTATATACCAAACAATGATGGTGTAGGAACGAATCAGGAGGCGGGGGGGGGGTGGTGCCTGCTCCAATCATAGCTCCTCGAGTCGCATAACAGGTGCCTGGTCCACTCACAGCTCCTCGAGTTGCATAGCAGGTGCCTGGTCCAATCACAGCTCCTGGCGTCGAACATACGTCATAGCGTCGGTTATCAAGTAGTTTGCAGGGTCCCCTATGACGCACGCAGGTGTGAAGGCTAGTTTGCTGGTTTCCCCACTCGCTAGTCTGCTTCACCGTTTGGGTAGTGTGGCTCCTTCAACTCTAATTCTAACTCTTAAATTAACATACAGGGCTCCGTATGTCAGAATATATATATATATATATATATATATATATATATATATATCCCATGGCCTGTTCGGTTATTGGCGAGGTTCGGATAATGACAGGTCGGATATGGGAGTGATTACTTATATATATATATATATATATATATATATTTTTTTTTTTTTTTTTTTTTTTTTTTTTTTTTTGCCTTGTATGGGTGTAGCTAATTAAGTTAAGTTCTAACTATCGCTTCAGCCGTTGTGGCGTTGTCCTTTTATAATATAGTTATTACTTGAGCAGTACTAAATACAATAATGTAATTTATTTTATTTTATGTTTAGAACAATACTATGTAATAACAAAATATTTTACCTAAAGTAACCTAAATATTTGTTCATTATTCAGGAGAAGTATTAGAAATGAGCTGGCATGAAGGTGATTCACTCATGTAGATATATTATTAGGCTAGGAATAGATATATTATAGCCTAGATGTAAAAATATGATTTTATATTTATAAAAAGTTGTATAATTTGAGCATTATTACATATTGAAAAGCACTAAAATTTACGTAAAGTTTGTAACATAGATATTGTATAACTAAACGGAAGGGATACATTCGAATAAATACTTTATGGCATAGGTGTAGATGAGTTAAGTTAATGATTAAGAGTGAATATGAAATATGTTGCCATTTTAGTTGTGGTCATTAAGGAGTGTGGCCATTTTAGTTGTGGCTGTTTATGAGTGTGGCTTTTTGGACATTGAGAAATGTGGCCGCTTTGGTTGAGGTCATTAAGGAATGTGGCTGTTTAACCCATTAATAGCGGGGCCCGACTTAAGTCCGTATCTAAAAACCTGGACTATGTGGCGATGCCCGACTTTAGTCTGTGTGCAATTTTTGAGCAATAATGGCTCTGAGAGAGAGCGGAGCGATGGGAGGAGCGTAGGTCGGCTCATGACCGCTCGGCACGGGGCCCGTGCGACTACTGACATTTACTCCATACACATCCACCCTCCCTCCCTCACTACACAGGGAATTATGTGAGATAATTACCATATTTTAGGGATTTTGCACTCGTCTTGCACGATCATTGCAAGAGAACGCGTGGTCGTAGAAGGATGGTTCTGGTGTCATTGAAAGCTCAATTTACGCTCTTTCAGGGATATATAATTGTATTACGCTCTGGATCTTGTTTATGCATGAAAAAGAGCACGGAAACAAGGCCATTTAGGGTAAAAGAAAAACGCTTGGCGGGTAGTGGAAAAAACTGACGCGGCCGCTCGTAAGGTGCCCTTTGGCGCACCTATAGTTTCCAATCAAAGTTTTTCCCACTCCCAAAGTATATCTCAGCTCACTCAGAGCCAGTTATGTGCCCGGCGATAATTTGTTTCTGTTACGTTTTTATCCACCAAAAAATCCTTGTATTTGGATTAATGAGGTACCATCGGCTTCGTTATTGATTGAACTTGAAGATAAGCGAATAAAAACATAGAATAAATACAAAACAACCACATTGGGGCACTCCGAAATAAGAATTGTAAAAAAAAAAGTAAATACCTTATCTCCAACTCGCGCTAGCTCAAAATTTTGCCCGCAACATTTTTGATTTGCATACATATATGGAAGCGAAATTTAATGAGGATTCCACTGGTAACTTCAGAATTACTATAAACCAAATAGTTACTGAGATACACGAATAAACTTGAAATTATCGAAACACAGACTGACCCTGTACTCTGCTCCCCTTCCCAGCCAGCCGTGAGTAAACGGTTAAACTGAGGGGGTTGCAAATTGTACCCATTGAACTAGACGTAATACTTAATATTTATGCCAAATATGACGCGCGTCAGACGAAAACTTAATATTCGGGCGAATATTTTTAAGTTTAATGACTCTTAACGAGTCATCGTGCGCCTAGGAAAAAAATACCTAATGACTCTGAACGAGTCATCGTGCGCCAAAGGGTTTTAAGAGTGTGATCGTTAAGGAGTATGGCATTTTAAGAATGGTGTTTTTGCTTGTGAACATTAAGGAGTGTAGGCGTTATAGAAGGTGGCTGTTTTGGTTTTGGCCATGGCTGTTCAAGAGTGTGCCATTTTGGTTGTGACCTTTAAAGTGTGTGGCCTTTTTGGCTATGACCATTAAGGAGTTTAGGCATTTAAGAGTGTGGCCATTTTGTTTACACTTAAGCTAGCCTAGTTTTAAAGACGGGGGCAGTTAGGACATGGCAGGGAAGGAAGAAGCTGTTCATTCATGGGTGTGTTATATGCTTCTCCTCCTTGCTGTAACCTAAGGGGAGGTTTGTTTTTATTTATGGACCCCATTCTCCCTCATATTTAGCCAAATTAATTTTGAGATTTTAAGATGTTCATTCTATTACTTAACCCCTACTGTACCAGAGGGTATTACTAAAAATGTACCCTCCAGTACCAGACATTGTGGCCAAAATGGCTTCAGAGTCAAGAGAGAACACCCTCTCACCCCGAAAGTTGGAGGAGTACTGACCCAGCTAGCCTGTGGTAGCTTCTATCAAAGCTGAGAAGTGTTTCCAAGGTCTCGGAGCAGTGCGTACAAGTCATGGTACCAGGTACCGCTTGATACAGGGCATATACCAGGACCGCATATTACTGACGGACGTCCTCCGTCACTGGTACAGACGAGTTACTTTTTTACTGACGGCAAACGTCCGTCGCTGTTACAGTAAGGGTTAAGTGATTTTAACACCTTTCACCCCATTTCTTTCTATATTCGAAGACCTTCCATACCATTAAGGTGTCGATTATATCCTGCAAGCAATAGCGAGCCTGCGATTTGGGGGTACCAGCCCTCGGCCGAGACATTTGGGGGTACCAGCCCTCGGCCGAGACATTTGGGGGTACCAGCCCCTCGGCCGAGACATTTGGGGGTACCAGCCCTCGGCCGAGACATTTTTTACCAACAAATTTACAAATTTTTCTCGATGGGGGGTGTTGGGAGCATTTCTTTGAAGCTTGATGGAGATTTTGGGAGCAAATTAAAAAAACTATTTAATAGATAAATAAATGAACAAATGAATCTTTGAGTGTCAGGGCTCAGAAGTGCAATTCAAATTCGTCTAAACTATTCTGAACGGTAAAATAGGGCATGGTTGAACTGGGTCGAATGGTAAAATAGGGCATGGTTGAACTGGGTCGAATGGTAAAATAGGTCATGGTTGAACTGGGTCGAATGGTAAAATAGGGCATGGTTGAACTGGGTCGAATGGTAAAATAGGTCATGGTTGAACTGGGTCGAACGGTAAAATAGGTCATGGTTGAACTGGGTCGAATGGTAAAATAGGGCATGGTTGAACTGGGTCGAATGGTAAAATAGGGCATGGTTGAACTGGGTCGAATGGTAAAATAGGGCATGGTTGAACTGGGTCGAATGGTAAAATAGGGCATGGTTGAACTGGGTCGAATGGTAAAATAGGGCATGGTTGAACTGGGTCGAATGGTCAAACTATATCCAGAGACCGAATGGGGTTGAGTGGTCTACGTGGATTGAGTGATCTAATTGGGATGAGTGGTTGATTTGGATGAGTGGTTGATTTGGATTAAGTGGTTGAATTTGGATGGGTAGTTTGATTTGAGTTGGGTGGTTAATTTGGGCTGAGTGGTTTATTTGGACTGAGTGGTTTATTTGAGTTGCATGGTTTATTTGAGTTGAGTGGTTTATTTGAATTGAGTGCTTGATTTGGACTGAGTGGTTGATTTGGGTTTAGTGGTTGATTTGAATTGGGTGGTTGATTCAGAGTTAGTGGTTGATTTACATTGAGTGGTTGATTTGGTTTGAGTGATTGATTTGGGTTGAGTGGTTTATTTGGGTTTAGTGGTTGATTTGAGTTGGGTGGTTGATTTGGACTGAGTGGTTGTTTATGGCCTAGGTGAGATACTTTGGCATACAAGCCCCAACATAGCTGACAATGTTATATCACAAGAGGAAAACAGGGAGAGAGGGGGAAGGGGGGAGAGGGTAAAGAACTGAGAGGAAGAGAGAGAGAGTGGGGGGGGGGGGGGGGGAGAGGAGGGAGGCTGGTGCAGACGTATCAATTTACTATTTTTCCACCAACTTAATGAAGCTTAGTTATACTAACATCTTTTTCAGCTTAATGGTGAGGTCAGGTAACAGATCAAGTCGGAAAAACATTGGGTATGACAACAGTGGAATATAGCAAAGAGGTCATTCCTGTGTGTGTGTGTTAGAAAAAATATGAAGCTTGCTGGGAAAGATTTCCAATAGCCTACATGCTAACACTAAAGTGAAGATTCACCAAGTGCATCCTACAACAAACCCACATTGTTTGGTGGTAGGTAATACATCTATCCATCTATCTATCTATTTTTTGCCTGACGCCGTGATCCCCGAAGGGGTGGCCACGAACGAAACGCCCCCATGTACCTCTGTTCCCAGTCAGTCGATGCCCCTCCTCCCAACCAGCACCGCCTTCATTTATATACTTCTTCACTCCATCCTTCCACCTCTCTCTCGGTTCACTCTCCCTCTCTCTCTTTGCTCTCGTACACCCTCTTGGTCTTTCTCTCGCTTCCCATACGTTTCATATGGCCGAACCATCTCAAGGTGTTCCTTTTCACACTTTCCAGCACATCCACCTCCACACCACACGTCCCTCTCACTTCTTATTATAAATTGCTGAATGAAGGCAGTGAATATACACCGTTAATCTTTATTTATATAGTACCAATAAAACAATCATGGCAAGCTCAATGTAATATACACCGTTAATCTTTATTTATATAGTACCAATAAAACAATCATGGCAAGCTCAATGCAATATACACCGTTAATCTTTATTTATATAGTACCAATAAAACAATCATGGCAAGCTCAATGCAATATACACCGTTAATCTTTATTTATATAGTACCAATAAAACAATCATGGCAAGCTTAATGTAATATACACCGTTAATCTTTATTTATATAGTACCAATAAAACAATCATGGCAAGCTTAATGTAATGTTTAGGTAACGATCTGAGGTACGTTCCAGAAACTCTGCCATTTTGTATTTTTGTATTTGTACTCTGTATTTTCTTCAGTTTGTTTTTTATTATTTATATATATATATATATATGTATATATATATATGTATATATATATATATATATATATATATATATATATATATATATATATATATAATTATATATATATATATATATATATATATATATATATATATATATATATATATATATATATATATATATTTATATATATACTGTATATAATATGTATATATTATTTCTATTAGGACTATTATTATTTTGTTGTTTTTAAGATTTATTTGGACATGATACTAATGGGGTCAAGAGAGAGAGAGAGAGAGAGAGAGAGAGAGAGAGAGAGAGAGAGATGGAAGGGAGCAAAGATGGACGTCACTGAGCTCTCTCCTCTCTGTTTGGCGCAGATGCCAACTCCCATTTTGCGCATAAATTGTATTTCAGGATTCCGAGTGCAAATAAGTATTTCCGATATATTACTGTCCTTGTAATGAGACCACGCATCTTGTTGATGTCCATACTTCAGAGAGGTTACTAATAAACACAAGAAGATAAAGGGAAGAGTGAATTTTATAACATGATTTTTCGGCGAGCTGAGAAAGGGTGACTCACAGTGTTGCCAATTTACTTACTTAACCATTAGATCTAGACTTATTTACTCCAATCTAGTGGCCATTATTTACATTTAGTGACATAATTCCTAGGAATATTCTAAACAATTCAAACATTTCAGAGCCATATTTAATTGTAAAACTTGCGAAACTAAAAACCAAAACTCTTCTAGAGATTGTGGCATTATTCAAGCAACTTTTTCCATTTATCTATTAACTAGACGACATTGTAGCGACTTTTGAGAACGGATCTAGCGGTAAATTATGGTAACGCTTGCATTTGAAGGACAATATTTGCGTACGTACGCAGATATCATAGCTCCTTTCTCTCTTAGATTTTAACATTAGTCCTCTTGTTACATTTTTTCAAACATTTCTTATACCAGTATTAAATTATGGCAGTGAGTTAACCCGTACTGACTACCATAGGGTACTACCATAATTATGGCAGTGAGTTAACCCGTACTGACTACCATAGGGTACTACCATAATTATGGCAGTGAGTTAACCCGTACTGACTACCATAGGGTACTACCATAATTATGGCAGTGAGTTAACCCGTACTGACTACCATAGGGTACTACCATAATTATGGCAGTGAGTTAACCCGTACTGACTACCATAGGGTACTACCATAATTATGGCAGTGAGTTAACCCGTACTGACTACCATAGGGTACTACCATAATTATGGCAGTGAGTTAACCCGTACTGACTACCATAGGGTACTACCATAATTATGGCAGTGAGTTAACCCGTACTGACTACCATAGGGTACTACCATAATTATGGCAGTGAGTTAACCCGTACTGACTACCATAGGGTACTACCATAAATGTACCCCCCAGTACCAAGCAATGTGACCATAATGGCTTCAGAGGCAAGATATAACAACCTCCCACCTCAAAAGTTGATGAAACACTGACCCAGACAGCCTATGGAAGCTTGCAGCCAACCTAAGAAGTGTTGCAAATTCCTTAGAACAGTGTTTACAAGTCATGGTACCAGCCACTGCCTGATACTGGCAGTTGCAAGGACCGTATATTACTGATGGCTTGCAACTGTTGCTGGGACTGGGGAGTGATTTATCTACTGATAGCTGGCAGCCGTCGCTGGGATTGTACTGGTTAAGTGAGGGATGGAGAAATACTGAAAACCTGAATCCTAATTAATAATTATAGAAAAATAAGGCATACTGTATATTCATACTAATGGGGTCAAGGTTAAATCACACGGAAAGTTGTCAAACTTTGTCAGTCCATATCATTCTTGTTATAGCAAGCATTTGGTTAAATAAGGCATTGTTTAAATCCATATTCAATACTCTGTCATTCACAAAATGATAAATTGAATTATTATCATTATTTGTATAGGTAGCTGGTTGGTTAAAGATTACTGGAATTTCTATGGACTCTAACTTTTATGAGAGAGCTAATACAAACAAAAAATACATGGACCTAAATCATTTTTGCAAACTTTATTAAGCAAAACTAGGGGATTCGGGAACCGATATTGAAGACTTAAAAAGTTATGTGGAATTTTTTGAAGATTATTAAACTCAATACTGAATAGGAAGTTTTTTCAATCCTGTGGCCAAACTATTCCACCAATTTCTATGTATTTGGTACAAAGGAGTACAAAGGAGTACAAAGGAAATCAAGCAACAACAGATCTGGTGACCCTTCTAGGCTGTTTGTCCTCCAAAACACTGAGGATCAATTGTCCAAACAGTGGTTTAGAGTGGGTAAGGGAACATTCGGAATTGCGAGCCTCGCCCAACTACGCAAGAATTGAGTTGACCATCCAAGTAGTTTCAAGATATGAATTGCTAAGTGAATTTGAGTTTTTTTCAAAATGGCCACCAAAAAAGGACGTGTAGGGCAGAACCTTTATCTAAATATTTGTGGGGTATTGGTAGAGGAGTACATACACCAAAGCACAATAATTTCCTATGAGTACTAGAGAGTACCTTCATCAGATTTGAGTACTTTCTTCTTTGTGACTTTAGTTGGAAAATATATACAGATTATGTTAGCATGCTAATCGCTTCATAATATATATTTCCGCAATAAATATACTTCCCTTGAACTTCAAATGATAGTACAATTTCTCGGCAACGTTTGCCTTACCTGTCTATCTCGTCAACTAAATTAACAGCTAGTCCTTGGTTTCCTGTCTTTCACAAACTTATAGGTCTTCTGGTTACACTTCGGTGACCTCAAATTAACGCCTTCTGTACCAGCGATGTCTTTTTCCTTTTATTCTAGCAATATTTAGTTGATTGTGTTCAGCATAGGAAAGACGCCTAGCAATTAAAAGGCTACAGAGTATCTCCATTCATACCATTAGCTACCATGTATCCATCCTAAGCTTCATTAAATCGTCTAAATGTAGCTGAAATCATATAAAAAGACGTCACCGGTACAGAAAGGGTTAATCTAATGTATTCCTTTAATACAAGTGATTGGCCTAACGGCTACACCTTAGAAGAATCTCATTTATGCCCTCAATCGGTAAGTAAAATACCTTTTCTTGCCGTCTTGAGTCTAGGGAAACTACTCTACAGATTGTTAGTGTTAAGGGGGGTCACCGGCTTTTGTTTATCTTTCTCTCCTTTTCTCTCTTTCCCTGGCTTGTATCCATTCGGCCCCATTCAGCCAACTGTTTTAAGGCGTTTATCCCCATCCAAGTGTTGATTTCTTCCTGGCGAGCGATAGCGAACCAGCATTGTACGGCGAAATCCAGCTTCGCCGGAGACATTTTTCTATAGAAAAATTTACAAATTTAGCTTGCTGTTGAAACAAAAATATAAATATGCTAGCTTGCTACCGCTCACCAGGAAAATATTGACACCTGGATGGGGGTAAACGTCTTAAAACAGTAGGCTGAATGGGGCCAAATGGATACAAGCCAAAGAGAGAGAAAAAAAGCGAGGTGGGCTCCCTTAATAGCGCTAGAATTACGATGTTGGCATTAAGGATACGACGATCACATAGAGCTAAGGTGCCGTAAATATATACAATATCTGGCGCCAGGTATACAATATCTGGCGCCAGGTATACAATATCTGGCGCCAGGTATACAATATCTGGCGCCAGGTATACAATATCTGGCGCCAGGTATACAATATCTGGCGCCAGGTATACAATATCTGGCGCCAGGTATATATACAATATCTGGCGCCAGGTATACAATATCTGGCGCCAGGTATACAATATCTGGCGCCAGGTATACAATATCTGGCGCCAGGTATACAATATCTGGCGCCAGGTATACAATATCTGGCGCCAGGTATACAATATCTGGCGCCAGGTATACAATATCTGGCGCCAGGTATACAATATCTGGCGCCAGGTATACAATATCTGGCGCCAGGTATACAATATCTGGCGCCAGGTATACAATATCTGGCGCCAGGTATACAATATCTGGCGCCAGGTATACAATATCTGGCGCCAGGTATATATACAATATCTGGCGCCAGGTATACAATATCTGGCGCCAGGTATACAATATCTGGCGCCAGGTATACAATATCTGGCGCCAGGTATACAATATCTGGCGCCAGGTATACAATATCTGGCGCCAGGTATACAATATCTGGCGCCAGGTATACAATATCTGGCGCCAGGTATACAATATCTGGCGCCAGGTATACAATATCTGGCGCCAGGTATACAATATCTGGCGCCAGGTATACAATATCTGGCGCCAGGTATATATACAATATCTGGCGCCAGGTATACAATATCTGGCGCCAGGTATACAATATCTGGCGCCAGGTATACAATATCTGGCGCCAGGTATACAATATCTGGCGCCAGGTATACAATATCTGGCGCCAGGTATACAATATCTGGCGCCAGGTGTGACGCTCCTGCATAGTAGCCACGTGCGGGCATGCGCGCGTGTCGGCTGCCCAGCCGTTTAGAAACCGGCTGGCCGGCCGGCTTTTCCTTAGTATATATCCTACGACAATGTAACTAATGTCTGGGATATTCTTATGTTGTTTCACAGCTTGAAGCTGCCCTTATTCTTAACCAACGCATCTTAGTATATTTTATTCTCGATAGTTGATTGTTTCATTCTTATATATAAGATGTAAGTCTAGTGAGAGTGGGAGGAGACGAGCGGGAGAGAGAGACCGGCTGGGGGACGTTGCTTCGCGCGGGCGCGGAGAGACTAGCTTGGTACGAGCCTGATTGTTGCCAATTGATCGCAACGTTAGGCTTAGTTTCGACTCACGCAAGGGGTAGACGATTTTGACCCGGCAACGGTGTTGAGTGTTGCCAAGCATAGGATGTATTTCGCATGCCTAGGGTGGGGTCCAGACAGATTCAAGACTCAGAGCTCACCTCACTGTCGTACCCTTCGGACCCCCTTGATATCTATCCCTCTCAACCCCACTTAGAAACTTTCTCTCTTACTTTGTATACCTTCTTTCCACTACTTCACCAGTCTATTTAATTACCCCATCCCCTTGATAGACCTTATATCTATCATTGTATTAACGACGAGCTCTCAGATAACTAGATAGGATTTTGGGCCTTATGCAGAGATATAATTGTTAATAAGACCTAGGAAGCTTTTTTGTTGTCTCATATTTGGTGGTTTCATGCTTGCTAGTGTGTTCTTGTGGCAGGTGAGCAGGGGCTAGACCGGAGGGGAGGTTTTTTGCGATCCTTTAAGTATAGTCTGCTGGTGCGAGTCCTGTGGACCTGCACGACTTTACTAGGATACCCGTGGGAGTCTGGGGGCATTTTCTTGTCTGTGTGCCTGTGTGTCTAGTGTTGTGTTGTGTGAGGGCCCTTGCCTAGTCCACTCAGCACTGCGTTAGCACGTCTTGCGTTTGTTTTAGGGTCGCCAGGAGAGAGTCAGATACTTGGGATCTGAGTCTCTCAAGAGAGCATCCTTTCAATGAGAGTAATTTGGCGCACAGACTTGGGAACGTCCCTAGGCTAGAGCAGGTGGCTCAGCCCGGGTATCCGAAGCCTATATCCTTCCGGCTAGACCTCTGCCACCTGGCAGATTAACAGCTAGGAGTTTATTATTTATGTATGCTTGTTATTGTGCCACAGTTTACCGTTTTTGTGAGCATTGTGAGTCAGGGTGTGGCTTAGAGACTCTGTCCGAGCAGGCTTGCCTGACTAAGAGTGAGAAGCACACCTGTATGTGGTTATGTTGCGAGTTGCTGCCTTTATTTAATTATACCTATGCCATTATACACTGTATGGCCTATCACTAGTATTTATTCCTGCTTATTAGTTAAGAGTTCTCTAAATCCGTAACGTACTTTCTTTGCTAAGCATCAGATCCTACAGTAGCCGCATGCAGTTTAGAAACCTGCATCTTGTCTACCTGTACGATGTTTTGAGGACTGTTTGCTTTCACCTTCTTTCACGCAGGGGTGATTAGTTGTATTAATTAACGTAACGTTAAATGTAATTTCTTCTAGTTTGTTATTAAATTGTTTCTGCAATTTAATTCCGTTATCTATCTTTTCCTTGAAGCTTTAAGTCAACTTAATTGTGTGATCTTTTATATAGCCTGCTTGACTATCAGCAGTCTATAGTGCGTGCACCCTGTAACCGAGTCATAGGATACCTTGTTGTCCAGGCAGGACTCTTGACGGTTTAGGGTGGTTTGTTGCCTGGGTTTATAGATAAGGGTGGGATCTAGCGTTTTCCGTTGTTGCTTGTTGCCGCATACCTAGTCCAATAGAAAGAGCCCAGTGTTTATATATCCCAGGACTTAACAAATGGCGACCTTGCATAGGATTTACTGAACAGAGGAATATAGTGGTCATTTGTTTTGAGATTCCTTATGATTAGAGGAATACAGTGGACATAGAGGTTTTTTTTTGGAGCAACCAATATAACCCGTTAAAGACTTTAAATAACATTAGTATATACATACTTGCATAGGAGATAAGGCACATTCTATAACCGTGATAATTACTGCAGTGCACAAACATGTCTAATACATCAGAACACAGTGGTGGGTCAGGTCACGATACGGGCTCGGAGGGAGAAAGACCTGTGGAGTGGCTAGTCGATAGCGAGGAGGGTGCTAGAAGATTTTTAGAGGTGCCCCTTACCGCTGCCAGGGTGTTGAAGCTGAATAAGTATGGCTTAAAGTGTGTGGCAGGTCTTCAGGGTCACCAGGGTTTAAGTGGCATGAGGATAGATCAGCTGAGGACTTTGATATTGGGTTTAGAAGGGAGAGACCTGGGTGGAGAGGCGACTGGACTCTACCCCCGTATCAAACGTCAGGATGCCTGAATTTAGTACATACCCCCAAGTTGATGGTCAATGGCAGCGTGGAATTCAATCACAGGGACCCTCTCCATTAAATGCACCTTCCCCTCCTCAAGGGTTGACTCCAGATTTGTTGTTTCGGCTTGAGATGGCCAAGGTTGAGGTTGCTAGAGCTCAGGTTGAGGCTACCGAAAGACAGGCTAGAGCTCAGGTTGAGGCTACCGAGAGACAGGCTAGTGTGCAGGCTGAGGCTGCAGAGAGAACAGCTATACGAGAGGCTGAACTGCAGGCAGAGTCTACTAGGTATCGGGCTGACAGGGCGCTGGAGAGATCTCGAGTGGAGGTAACAGACATCGGGACCAATCATTGTCGCACCTGCTTAAACTAGTTCCTGTGTTCGATGAATCATGTGTGACTGAGTTTTTTATGCGATTTGAGAAGAAGTGTCAGGAACACCAGTGGCCTCAGGAAAAGTGGGCAGCATTAGTTTCATCAAGACTCCTAGGAAAGGGGCTAAAAGCGTATGATGCACTACCTTTAGAGTCCTGTTTAGTTTATGATGAGCTAAAGAAGGCTGTGCTACGGGCCTATGAGTTACAACCAGAAACTTACTGCTTGAAGTTTCGGGGTGTTACTAAGGGCAAGGATAGTACCTTCCTAGAACACGCCCGGGACTTGTCTGATGCACTACGACATTGGCTGCATTCTGAGAGGGCAGCTACTTTTGAGGAGTTGAGGGAGCTGGTTCTCTTGGAGCAGTTCTTTAAGTGCACAGGCGGGGACTTAACATTAAATATAAAGGAAACAAATCCTAGAACTCTCCAGGAGGCAGCAGAAATGGCTGACCTCCGACTGTCATTAATTCGAGGGTGCGAAGCAGTAGCTAGGAGTGAGTCGGGTGCAAAGGATCGTACCCCTCCCCCTCCCAAGAATTTTGATACACATAAATACACAAAACCAGGTAGCACTGACAATAAAACTGAACATAAACCAAATACCGTCCCGTATAAGAAGTCTAATGGTACCTCCCACTCCCAAGGGAATCCAAAGAGTAAAGAGTGCTTTGCATGTCACAAGGAGGGTCACTTTGCAAATGCTTGTCCGAACAAGCCACCAAACAAGGTTGTGTCATTGGCCCGCAGCATAGGGGTGTCGCCTATATCTTCTGAGTTTGCCAAGGGTAGTTCGTCAGAGGTTGGGACACAGCCTGTGTTCAAGAGTCCGGAAGGCTCGAATCCTGTCCGCGACGTCTTTGGGGGTCATAGAGGGCATGGTTTTGTGAGGTGGGCTGGCGAAAGGCGAGGAGTTAAGCTATTGCGTGATACTGGGGCTTCTCAGACCTTGTTAAAGAACTTTACTGGTAGGCCGATTAACGCTGCTCGGGTGGTGGTAGTTCAGGGGATCAATGCTACGAAGTCCTACCCGCTGGTGCGGATGGAGCTGGAGGTGGGTGGTGTGGCGAAGGAGCTGGATGTCGGAATCGTAGAGAACTTGCCTGTTGGGGGCGTCGACCTCCTCCTCGGCAACGACTTTGCGGTGCCTGCTTCTAAGGTTTCACCCTTGGTCGTTGCCGAGAAGGCGGCCGACGTTAGTAGGGAGGAACAGGAGCGGGTTGAGAAGTGTAGCGTACAAACCATGGCGTGTGTTGTGACGCGTTCTCAGACATCCGGAGCCTTGCAGCCACCACCTCAGTCTATCAAACCGCGGAGGAAAGGTCACAAGAAAACGGGAAGTGTTGGTCAATTGGAGAGTTTTGAGCCGGCAGTGTTTCTTGGTGACTCATTATTGGCACCTATGTTAGAGTCTGGAGAGGCCCCAGGACCTGTCACAGCTAGTGAGGAGGTAGGGCAGGAAGAGACTCCGAGGCAGCAACGTTACACACGGAGAGAAAAAAGGGTTGCTCAGTTTGATATTGGGGGAGGACTTGGGTTGCTTCGGAAGCATCTAGACAGGTTGGTTCCCTCAGATATTTGTAAACTGCAGTTGGAGGATCCGGAAGTTCAGAAGTGTGGTAATGGTGCTGTCGAGATCAAACACGAGGACGGGGAAACATGTCATGTGAACCTGTTGGAGGAGTTTGTGAGGCAACCACCTGAGCAGCCTACTGTCCCTGCGTTGGTCTGCCGCGGCCAAGGTGGAGAAGGAGAGGGGGGCAGTAGGGCACAGGTGGAGGAGAGTAGGGATTGTCATGTCTCGGCGGAGCAGTGGGCGGGGGACACGAGTCTGGTGGCTGTGGAAGCGCTAGAGCACCTGCCTGAGCAGCAGTGTGCAGCGCTCCAGCACCAGCTCGGTTCATACCCCACTGGTCGTGCCGAGCCCCTGAGTCTCACAACTTGGGCGGTGCAAGATGTTCCGCGGGCAGGTCACGTGAATGTTGAAAGACCGTTAGCCTCGTTGTTTCGGTGGTTCAAGGTGGGCGACGAGGCTTTGGCATGGTTGCCAGGTCAGGGTCGACCCATGGCTGCCAAGGGTGGTGGTCAAAAGGACGACATTGAGCAGATTGGTGAGGTTGGCTGTGGAGTGGCTGTGCCCGGTCGTCGCATAGCCTCCCAATGCTGCTCTAGTCTAATGCAACAGCCCTACCATAGACCGACTGTATCTGGCCATGTCGCTAAAAGCGGTGATGCTGCGCAGGCAGATGTCGTCACAAGGAATGCGGGGGGTGCGCATGTACGGTATCGGCGGGGAAGCCTTAGCTATAGTGAACTATGGGAGTGACTGCACAGGTGGTACTGATTGTCCCTCTCATGACCTGGCTGTTCTAGGGACGAAGGTGGAGAAGGAGGGAGACTACAGGTTAGAAGCTGCGGTCTCGGCTGGGTTGTGGAAGGGCACTAGGATTGTTATTCTCCGAGATAAGTTGTTTACTAGGCTGTGGCAGTGCATCCGCATGTTTGTTGCTTCTCCAGGCCTGATGTACGGGGTAGAATCCGACATGCAGGCTGGAGATAGTGCAAGGCTCAGTTTAACTCCCTACCGTATAAATCCTGCTCGACAGCCTGTGGTGCAAGCAGAGCTGGATTACGTGTTGACGAAGGGTCTGAGGGATAAGAAATGTTGTGAGTGGTCGTTGCCTGTAACTTTGCAACCGGTGTTAAGTGGCAAGATCAGTGAGTGTGTTGATTGCGAGAGTGTGTGTGCATTATCCCTGACAGACGCCTATACCTTTTCGAGAGTTGACGACACCATAGACCGCCTCGGGGCTGCATCGCCTATCACGAAGGTAAAACTAGTGAAAGGTTATTGGCAGGCCCCGTTGCCGGAAAGAGCGAAGATAAATGCCAGTCTTGTGATGAACTGGGCAGTTTATCAGTGTCAGGTGTTGTTTTGCTGCCGGAACACAAGTTGGATGTGTGGCATGCTAAGGGCACTGATAATGTTTTGGCTGATTGTTTGTCACGGGAGGGTTTGTTTGCAGGAGAACCCTCGCCGTTCAGTCAGTGTGTGTTGAGAGTGGAGGGAAAATAGGCTGTCACTGTAGTTCAGCCGAAAAAAACAAATTAAAAAAGCAAAAACCTTATAAAAACTCTTTATTTTTATAACGTGTAGAATTTTTGTATAAGATGTTGTAGCAGTATCTAAGTTGAATGTTTTCGCTTATTGTCGCTAAGTTAGTTGAACTTGCTCGGTGGAGTGCAACAGTCTTTATTTATTTTTTATATATAGTGCCTTGTGTTGCAACAGTGTGTGGTACTATGAGAAGCTTTCTGTTAGATATGAAGAACTTAGTCAAGTGTCTTATATCTTGGGGGAGGTGTGACGCTCCTGCATAGTAGCCACGTGCGGGCATGCACGCGTGTCGGCTGCCCAGCTGTTTAGAAACCGGCTGGTGGCAGCCAGCCGGCCAGCCGGCCGGCTTTTCCTTAGTATATATCCTACGACAATGTAACTAATGTCTGGGATATTCTTATGTTGTTTCACAGCTTGAAGCTGACCCTTATTCTTAACCAACGCATCTTAGTATATTTTATTCTCGATAGTTGATTGTTTCATTATTATATATAAGATGTAAGTCTAGTGAGAGTGGGAGGAGACGAGCGGGAGAGAGAGACCGGCTGGGGGACGTTGCTTCGCGCGGGCGCGGAGAGACTAGCTTGGTACGAGCCTGATTGTTGCCAATTGATCGCAACGTTAGGCTTAGTTTCGACTCACGCAAGGGGTAGACGATTTTGACCCGGCAACGGTGTTGAGTGTTGCCAAGCATGGGATGTATTTCGCATGCCTAGGGTGGGGTCCAGACAGATTCAAGACTCAGAGCTCACCTCACTGTCGTACCCTTCGGACCCCCTTGATATCTATCCCTCTCAACCCCACTTAGAAACTTTCTCTCTTACTTTGTATACCTTCTTTCCACTACTTCACCAGTCTATTTAATTACCCCATCCCCTTGATAGACCTTATATCTATCATTGTATTAACGACGAGCTCTCAGATAACTAGATAGGATTTTGGGCCTTATGCAGAGATATAATTGTTAATGAGACCTAGGAAGCTTTTTTGTTGTCTCATATTTGGTGGTTTCATGCTTGCTAGTGTGTTCTTGTGGCAGGTGAGCAGGGGCTAGACCGGAGGGGAGGTTTTTTGCGATCCTTTAAGTATAGTCTGCTGGTGCGAGTCCTGTGGACCTGCACGACTTTACTAGGATACCCGTGGGAGTCTGGGGGCATTTTCTTGTCTGTGTGCCTGTGTGTCTAGTGTTGTGTTGTGTGAGGGCCCTTGCCTAGTCCACTCAGCACTGCGCTAGCACGTCTTGCGTTTGTTTTAGGGTCGCCAGGAGAGAGTCAGATACTTGGGATCTGAGTCTCTCAAGAGAGAACCCTTTCAATTAGAGTAATTTGGCGCACAGACTTGGGAACGTCCCTAGGCTAGAGCAGGTGGCTCAGCCCGGGTATCCGAAGCCTATATCCTTCCGGCTAGACCTCTGCCACCTGGCAGATTAACAGCTAGGGGTTTATTATTTCTGTATGCTTGTTATTGTGCCACAGTTTACCGTTTTTGTGAGCATTGTGAGTCAGGGTGTGGCTTAGAGACTCTGTCCGAGCAGGCTTGCCTGACTAAGAGTGAGAAGCACACCTGTATGTGGTTATGTTGCGAGTTGCTGCCTTTATTTAATTATACCTATGCCATTATACACTGTATGGCCTATCACTAGTATTTATTCCTGCTTATGAGTTAAGAGTTCTCTAAATCCGTAACTTACTTTCTTTGCTAAGCATCAGATCCTACAGTAGCCGCATGCAGTTTAGAAACCTGCATCTTGTCTACCTGTACGATGTTTTGAGGACTGTTTGCTTTCACCTTCTTTCACGCAGGGGTGATTAGTTGTATTAATTAACGTAACGTTAAATGTAATTTCTTCTAGTTTGCTATTAAATTGTTTCTGCAATTTAATTCCGTTATCTATCTTTTCCTTGAAGCTTTAAGTCAACTTAATTGTGTGATCTTTTATATAGCCTGCTTGACTATCAGCAGTCTATAGTGCGTGCACCCTGTAACCGAGTCATAGGATACCTTGTTGTCCAGGCAGGACTCTTGACGGTTTAGGGTGGTTTGTTGCCTGGGTTTATAGATAAGGGTGGGATCTAGCGTTTTCCGTTGTTGCTTGTTGCCGCATACCTAGTCCAATAGAAAGAGCCCAGTGTTTATATATCCCAGGACGTAACACAGGTATATATACAATATCTGGCGCCAGGTATATATACAATATCTGGCGCCAGGTATACAATATCTGGCGCCAGGTATACAATATCTGGCGCCAGGTATACAATATCTGGCGCCAGGTATACAATATCTGGCGCCAGGTATACAATATCTGGCGCCAGGTATATATACAATATCTGGCGCCAGGTATACAATATCTGGCGCCAGGTATACAATACGGTGATAGGTCTTGGTAGCAGCTATACACAAAGTGTCACCAGGTCCTCGTCGTAAAGCCTCATGATTGGCAGACCATTTTGAGGGGATAACTGGGATATGTAGTGTGTCAAGGGCGGGGGGGGGGGGGGATTCTATTCGTCTACTGAGAGACTGATAGACGAACATATAGCAAGAACACAAACACGAGTACACAGACACAAAGAGAGAGAGAGAGAGAGAGAGAGAGAGAGAGAGAGAGAGAGAGAGAGAGAGAGAGAGAGAGAGAGAGAGAAAATAAAGAGAGAGAGAGAGAGATTGAAATTGAAGATTAATACAATTAATGCAATTATCTTAAAATTAAACAGACATAAAGATCACACGGCATAGTCTGCTAGGCCGGAGCTCTTTATCAGACGTGGAAATAGTGTTATTGTATCCTGTTCGAGCTTAAGCAGTACAATTTACACTACAAACAATATAATTGTTTCCATACTGACATTACATAAGAGATAGAGAAAATCCCAATATTTACACTTATTACAGTTCTCACAGTCTAAGCAAGTACGGTACTACTTAATTTTATGCATTAACCCATACAGTACCAGTGACGTCCTTTTCATCATATCCTGGCAACTATTAGACGATTTTATGAAGTTTAGGAAGGACCTCTAGCTATAAAGTAGGTGTGCAGTTTTCGCATTACAAAAAAAAAAAAAAAAAAACGCATACACGACCTAGAATTCTGCAAGTAGTATTGAATTTCTTAGGTAAAATCGGTTTATATAACAGTATATATACAGTATATACTGTATATATATATATATATATATATATATATATATATATTAGGGTTGTCCACAAAAATCAACTTTTGATTTTTCTCGCTCCCCGGGCTGATTCTGGTTTCACTCCGGTATACAACTACACACGTAAAATTTTTGCGAAAAAAAATAATATTTACTGGTGGCTCAAGTAGGTTGAAGTTTTATATTTTTTGCTGTGGAAATGGATGACTCAGGATTGCATCATCATTGCGTCATCCCCTTGTGTTTTAAAACTCTCATTCCTTTTCTCATTTCGTCAGTGTGAGGACATATTAATAACTCTTGTTCTCTTCACAGGATGGCTAAAATACGCGGTTTCTATCTCCTTGACGAGCATCATGAAGAGATTCTTGGGGCGAAGTTGCCTTCAAATGAACAAGTGCTGACTGTTTTTTTACATCACCATGTGGAGTTGAAAAAACAACTACACAAGAGCGGCAGCAGTGTCACTAGCCAAATCCAGGCTTACTGGAACAAGGCAAGGATACCCACCCAGCGGGAAGATAAAATACAGAAAAAAGTCCTCCAGCTGTTTCAACGTTGGAAATCATTGAAAAAAAATCAAGGTCGAACCACAGAAAAACAAAGTGAGAATGAAGCCTTGTTCACAGCGGAAATGAAGAACCTCTTCGACGTGGCCCATGCAGATGCACTTAAGCTGATGAAAATCGAGGAGGACAAGGAGTTCTTACTCGCTCAACGTGAACCGGGTCGGAGAGGTTCCATGGGTGCAGTTGACACCAGTCTCGCTCGTACGGAAGCTCGATCACTAGTGCGGAAGGAAGCGTACAAGAGGCGCAGAGAGAAGCAAGAAGTGAAAACGAAGGCAACCACAAGTCAGGTGGAGCTGGAGTCATCCTCAGCACCTTCCTCGATGTCCTCTGACTCCGACGATAGTCCGGAGGCCTCTACTGCATCTGGACCAACTTTAAAAAGTCCAAAAATGCAGCACCGACCGGATAACGTTTGGACACCAGCCCTGACCGCTGCTCTCGACCGAACGCAGACAACGGATCGTAACGCTCTCTTTGTCGTGACTGAAACTGCCAGAAGCCTCGGCCACAATCCAGCGGAGCTCAACATCAGCCGGTCGAGTGTGAAACGTCATCGAGAGAAACACAGACAGGAGCAGTGGAAGGCGCTCCAAGAGGCATTCAAGGAAAATGGAGAGACATGCGTCGTTCACTGGGACGGAAAGCTACTCCCATCTCTGTTGGATTCAACAAGACCAGTCGACCGGCTCCCTGTGTTAGTTACTGCCATTTCCAGTGGCGAAACCCAGCTCCTTGGTGTGCCTCAGCTGGCGTCAGGCACAGGCGAGAACCAAGCTGCTGCTGTCTATGAAGTGTTGCAGGAATGGAGCCTCGATGACAAGGTTGCCGGATTCTGTTTTGACACCACGCCATCCAACACAGGATGCCGAGCCGGGGCATGTATTCTTCTCGAACAGCGACTCGGTCGTACTGTCCTCAATCTCGCGTGCCGGCACCATGTGTATGAGGTGGTTCTAGGGGCAGTCTTCTCCACCTGCTCGGGATCTTCCTCTGGCCCTGATGTCCAACTCTTTCGCCGGTTCCAGAAGCGCTGGAATTCCCTTGATAAGTCTGACTACCAAACGGGATGGGCCTTGGCGGAGCTACGTCCAGTTCTTGAGGACGACAGGAATCATCTCTTGGAATTTGCCCAATCCAAGTTAGCAGGAAGCGACTACCGAGATGACTATCGAGAATTCTTGGAGCTGGCCATCATTTTTCTCGGAGGCGCTGTTCCTGGCTTCAGCTTCAAGAAACCCGGAGCTTTTCACCACGCCAGGTGGATGGCGAAAGTCCTGTACTGCCTGAAAATCGGAATGTTCCGTGGACAACTCCAGGATTTGACGAAGCGGGAGGAGCGCTGTGTTCGTGATCTCAGCGTATTCGTTATACTAGTTTATTTGAAGCCGTGGTTCTCTGCTACAGATGCAGCCGTTGCTCCCCGAACTGACCTGGATACCATCAAGAAACTTCGTTCCTACTATGACGCCCGAATCGGAAAAGTGGCGGCCGGAAAGCTAGAGAACCACTTGTGGTACCTCTCAGAGGAGCTCGTGGGCTTGTCACTTTTTGATGGAGAAGTCCCGGTTGCTACAAAGCGGGCGATGGTGCTGGCGATGGAGGAGAAGGACGAGGAGGAAGATGAAGATATTCCTAAGAGAATTCAGTTGAAAGGTTCTGTCCTCCCTTCCCTGGAGTCTTTCGCGACACCGAAGACCAAGCGTCTTCTCCGACATCTCGGTGTCGATAGCGGTTTCCTCCTTTTGGACCCTGATGCTTGGGAAAACAACGAAGCATTTCTAGCAGCCAAAAAGAGAGTAAAGAACTTCCCTGTCGTCAATGATGTGGCTGAGCGTGGGGTTGCCCTCATTAAACAATTCAATGGACATCACACGACCAAGGAGGATCAACTCCAGTACCTACTCGGTGTTGTCGGAGAGCATAGGAAGACGTTTCCATCCACTTCCAAAGCTTCGCTAACGACTGGACGACATTGAGTGCCTGGCATGCATGATACCCTCGCCTATGAGCGGCTAATACCCAGATGGTCTGGGGGGGATCCAGGGTGCTGTTAGCAAGTAAACTTTGGAAGGCTTGAGCCACCTCTAAATAATACTCAATTGAACTGTAACTTCACGCACGGTACTCTCTACCCAAGTGGAACAAGAATCAGCTCGGGGAGCACGGAAATTCCGACTTTTATTTTCCACCCTCTACGATGTGGACCACCCTAATATATATATATATATGTATATATATATATGTCTATATATTTTGTTTTCTATGTGATTGAGGGAGGCAAAAGGCAGAACTGCCTATAGCGAGTGCCTCCCCCATAGTTGAAAGAGTGACAGGGCCAAAATCAAGGGGCGTTCGAGCCAAAATGCCTGGACACACGGAGTTTGAAGCAAGTCATAGGAAGAGGGAAACACTGATTCTGGGAGAGAGTTCCAGAGCTCAGCTGTTGAATAGAAGAAAGTTTGAGAGTAACTTTTCACTCTCGGGTTGGAGAGTTGTACAGAGTAGGGGTGGGATTGAGTTGCAAGACGGGTACCACGTGCCCTACGTAAAGGAGGTGGTATACACTGGGGAAAGCTCTGAGGAACACTGATTATTATAGTAGCGATAGAATAGCGAGAGAGATGCAACATTGCGGCGGAGAGAGAGAGATTGCAGAGAGTTGGTGAGTGGACGGGAGTTAATGATACGAAAGGCCTTCCTTTCAACTTTGTCTAGGAGAGTGGTGTGAGAGGAACCTCCCCACACATGTGAACAATACTCAATACAAGGACGCACTATGCCCCCTGTACAGAGTAAGAAGCTGTGGAGGGGAAAAGAACCCCCTAAGGCGGTTGAGACCGTTGAGCACACCCAGCTTCTGGGAGGCTGCCTTAGCAAGACTCGTAATATGGTCCTTCCAACTGAGAGCAGAAGAAAAAGAGACATCAAGAATATTGAGAGAAGATGGAGGATTGATTTTTGTATTGTTGAAGAATAAGGGATACTCCGCTGGGAGTTCCTTACGGGTAGATAGATGGAGAAATTGGGTTTTGGAAGCATTAAAGGTAACAACGTTTTCTCTGCCCCAATTAGAGATAGTATTTTGATCAGAATTTAAGAGTTCTATGGCTTCATTACGTTTGTCGTTGAGGGATTGCTGGCTGGGGCGTTCTGAAAAACTAATGGAGTAGTGTAAGGTTGAGTCGTCTACGTATGAATGGATGGGAATTGAGGTACAGTTGAGGAGATCATGAATAAAAATTAGAAAGAGAATAGGAGGTAGGACAGAGCCCTGAGGAACAATGGAGTTTATAGGGTGAGGAAGTGAACGATGGCCGTCCACAACCGCGGCTATGGAACGGCCGGAAAGGAAATTAGTGACTAAGGCAAAGATGGAGGGATAGAAACCGAAGGAGGGTAGTTTAGAAATTAAAGATTTGTGCCAGACTCTATCGAAGGCTTTCGATATGTCTAGTGCAATAGAAAAAGTCTCACCGAAGTCCCGAAAGTTGGATGACCAAAAGTTAGTAAGATATGAAAGAAGATCACCAGTAGAGCGACCCTTAAGGAAGCCATACTGGCTATCTGAGAGCAGATTATGAGAAGAGAAATGCTTACGAAATTTGGAAGCAAGAATAGTTTCAAAAACTTTAGAAGACAAGAGATGAGAGCAATTGGACGATAGTTGGAGGGTTGAGAGCGGTCACCCTTCTTTGGGACAGGTTGAATGTGAGCAAACTTCCAGCATGAAGGGAAGACGTTAGAGGATAGACAGAGACGAAAGAGTTTGCCTAGGCAGGGAGTCAGCACGGAAGTACAGTTTTTGAGAACAACAGGAGGAACACCATCTGGACCGTACGCCTTATTAGTATTAAGCCCAGAGAAGGTAGAAAGTACATCTTTAGAAGAGATTAGGATATTAGGCATAAGTAAGAGAGAGGAGGGTGGAGAGGGAGGAATAGCACCGGGATCATCCAAGGTGGAGTTTCTAGCAAACGTTTGAGCGAAGAGTTTAGCTTTGTCAGAGGAAGAAGTGATGGTTGTGCCATCAGAGTGAGAAAGGGGAGGGAAAGACGAGGAAGAGAAATTGTTGGATAGGTTTTTGGCTAGATGCCAGAAAGTTTGGGAAGAGCTAGAGTTGCATAGTTCTATCTATCTATCTATCTATCTATTGCCTGACGCCGTGATCCCCGAAGGGGTGGCCACGAACGAACCGCCCCCATGCACCTCTGTCCCCAGTCAGTCGACGCCCCTCCCCCCAACCAGCACCGCCTTCGTTCATATACTTCCTCACTCCATCCTTCCACCTCTCTATCGGTCTACCTCTCCCTCTCTGTCCCTCCACCTCACTCTCATACACCCTCTTAGTCATTCTCTCGCTTTCCATACTTTCCATATGGCCGAACGATCTCAAGTTGTTCCTTTTCACACTTTCCAGCACATCTACCTCCACACCACACCACCTTCTTACTTCCTCATTAGTCTGTCTATCCCTTCATGTAACTCCGCACGCACTTCTTAAGTAATTCATTTCCACTGCTCTCACTCTTGGTCTGAGTCTCTCAACCAACGTCCATGCTTCGCTTCCGTGTAAGTCAGTGTCAGGATTACAGGATTACCACACTATCATGCAAGGACTTCTTCACTTCCATACTGACCACCCTATTTCTTGTTACTGCTTTCAGCGTTCCTACAACCCTCTTCCCCTGTTGTACCCTCTCCTGCACTTCTTCATCCATAGTCCCATGGATAGTTCAGTGCATTTATTATTGATGAAAGAGTGTTTGGCAAGTCGAAGAACAGATTTGGCTTGATTCCGGGCAGAAACATAGGAAGAAATGAGAGTCTTGAGTTTTAAGGCGTCGGTACCGTTTGAATGCTTCCTCCTTATTGCGGACAGCAGTAGAACAGGCGTGAGTAAACCAAGATTTTTAGCATTAGTCTGAGAGAAAGAGAATGGAATGTATGCTTCCATGCCCGATAGGATTACCTCGGTAATGCGTTCATTATAATTATAATATATATATATATATATATATATATATATATATATATATATATATATATATATATATATATATGAACGTATTTATCAATACCATATATATATATATATATATATATATATATATATATATATATATATATATATATATATATATTATATATATATATATCGCAAATACACATAAGCTACTAAATGTTTTTATACTCACAGCCGGACTTGAACCACCAACAGTCAGAACAAGTGCCCATACTTTAATCCACTATACCACGGCGTGATAGAGGATACTTGTGTGCAGTGGATTAAAGCATGGACACTCGTCCTGACTGTTGGTGGTTCATGTCCACCTGGGAGTATATAATTATATATAATTACATTTATGATCACATTGAATCTTAGCCATTGGAATATTGATCTATAGTAAGATCAGCGTAACACTATTTTGTAGCATTTTTGAATATGGTGTAATTCAAATTTAAAATATAGGCTATACTGTATAAGGAAAGAAACAGTGACCATAATCTGCGACCTTCACTATTCACCTTGTGACGCATGTCGAGTATGAGCATGCTGTACAGAACGCCCAGTCAGGCCCCACTCTCGCTAGGATCGTCAGGGCAGGAACTTTGGCTGTAGTCTGTGTAGAGTTTCCTAACTCAGTTTATGTGAACCGTTGTACTATAAGTATTATCATTATGTATTTTGTTTTCTTCTAAGTCAACGAGTTTCTATTTTATATCATTAGATATAAGTATTGTGTGTGGGACTTGTATGTAATGATGAGAGGAGGGATATTACGTGGCGTGGGGTCGGTGAGTGCGCCACGCGGGCCGGTAGGCCTAATTCCCTCCTCCCTTCCTCCCTTTCAGCGCGTGGGAAGTTCTTTGTCAATCCCAGATTGAGAGAATATGACGTCATGATTGCCAGTGGGCGGTCCTTAAGTAGTTTGAGATATGCCGCTAGAGGGCCGAGTATAAAAAGAGAGGTTTTTGCCACCATGCTTCAGAACTCATCAGGCAAAGCGACCTCTCATATCCCTTGCAACTATCGATATTCTTCCGACTGATGTGAACTTTCTCTACTCTCTGAACAGCCTACCTTCTTCTCTTCTCGTCCCTGTTTATAACCTCAATGACCCCTTTGGTGCAGATTTAGTCAGCCAAAGTATTATCGCTTGAGTTCTCACGAGATAAGTGGCCTGTTAGATAGCCTATTTTTGGAAGGGTTAACTAGAATAGGATTGATTGATGTTTGTTGCACTCGTATATGCATTTCCCTGTGTGCGATTATTCATGTTCCTGTTTTCTGCTGGTTTAGGCAATGCTAGACTGGGATAGGGTTTCTGAGTTGTGATTTCCTATGAGTGCTAGGTTGGTTGAACCAGCACAATTGCAACGGAGACGTGGGAAGCCTAGGGGGGTCTTTTTGATTGTGTACCGTGGGAGTTTAGCACTGTGTTGCGAGTGAGGGCTTTTGCCTGTGCCACCCAACACTGTGCTATCTCATTTGCTTGACTTTGAGAGGATCGCCAGGAGAGAACCAGATACTAGTGATCTGGATCTCTCAAGAGAGCATCCCGTCAATTACCGTAATTTGGGCCGCACAGTCTTAAGGACCTCGCTAGGCTACGAGCCGCTTGCTCAGCCATTGTCTCTTAACCTTAGATATCCCAGCTAGACTTTGCTCGACCAGCAGATACAGCATAGTATTGAAGCTTCTCCTTATGTATATTATTGTTTAAGCACTATTGATTTCATGTGTGGCACGCTTAGCTACTTCAGAGATTAGTGGCCCACGAGCACAATCTTAGTAGGCTATTGCCAGTGCATTGTCGGAGTACTTCTTCTTAATGTTTGCCATATCCTATTGCTTATTCTTATAATTCTTCTTATGTCAATTTAAAGCCTTTAATTACCAGTGAGTTATTCATTAAATTGCTGTTCAAAATCCGATACTTACTTCTTATGAGTATTCGAGAAGCATCTAACTTATCAGAAAGATTCCTTGCTTGATGCTCGAGGACTATTGTTTAACGTAACGTAATAGTGCCGATCCGAAGTAGAGGGTGGAGGACTTCTTAAGTTCTTAGTTCAAGGGTGGATTACTTCGGCTTCGGCCCAACACTATTCTTTAGTGTTGTAGTACTTTCTTCTTTGTTTGATTGTTGACCAGACTAGATAACTCCCGTCTTGTTATTAGTCTGTTGTGTGAAACGCTAGTACCGAGTTCTTGTATACCCCGTTATAGCAGATAGAACTCTGGAGGGTAGTGGCGTTTTTTGTTCGGCTGGCAGTACTCTGGGGTTGGGATCGTGTGTTTCCGTTGTGGCAGCGAGCCATACTCGAGTCCTGTGTAAGAGCCCCTAGTGTACCCGAGTGCCCGGTCGTAACAAATGGCGGACCTTGCTTAGGATTTTGTGAACAGTATAATTTTTTGCAGAGTTGTACAACATTTGTTTGTTCGTACTTTAGCGTACATATTGAAGAATATTTTTTTTGTAAGGCAATTAGGAGAGCATTTAAGAGACTCCAGTTAATTTAGTAATTAGTGCTTGCATAAGGGAGTTTAACACTTTTGTCTCGAGAATTTTTTGGTGAACTTCAGTATGTCGGGCCCTAGTACTGACGAGGAGCGAGAGATGCTAAGTGAGGAGGTGCCGTTAGTAACTAGTGAGGAGGATGCTAGACTTTTTGTGAGTAAGCAGTACCACGTAACGGAGGAGAAGCTGACTGGGGTGAATGTTTATGGCTTGCACCTGATAGCCAAGGTTTTGGGTCTATCCAATGTAGGAGGGATGTCCAAGGGGGAGCTGATTTCCTGGGTGTTGCGTGGGCGACATGGGGTTTCGGAGGGAGAGGGCGTTTGGGGGGGTTCCTCCCCCAGATCCCCTCTCACTCGACTCCCACAGTGCCGTCCACTCAGTTGCCGGAGGTTAGCACTCTCCCACAGAGGGATGAGCATTGGAAGATTGGAGTGCCCTCGGGCGGTGCGTATGGTGGTTCCCCAGTTCTTGCCCCCCCCTCCTTCAGTAGTGGCAGCTCCCTCTTCCGGCCTGTCTCCTGAGATGATATTTAAACTCGAGCTTGCTAAAATGGAGAATGAGGCTAGGAAGCAGGAGATGGAGAATGAGACTAGGAGGCATGAGATTGAGGCTAGGAAGGCAGGAGAAGCAGCATGAGATTGAGGCGGAGAATGAGACCAGGAGGCATGAGGCTGAGCTTAGGTACGACTCAGAGAAATATTGTGCTCAAATAGATTTAGATAAGACTCGTGCAGAGTCGACAGGGATTCGGATGGGCCGTGAGGGCCAAGTAAGAGAACAGTCCTTGTCCCACTTAGTCAAATTGGTGCCGGCATTTAGTGAAACTGAAGTCACAGAATTTTTTAATCGTTTTGAGAAGAAGTGTAGGGAGCATAATTGGCCTGAAGAGAAGTGGGCAGCTCTAGTCTCCTCAAGACTTACGGGTAAGGGTCTGAAGGCTTATGATGCACTGCCTTTAGAGTCTTGCATTGACTACCCAGTATTGAAGAGAGCTGTCCTACGGGCATACGAGTTGCAACCAGAAACATATCGATTGAAGTTTCGGGGTGTTACGAAGACTAGGGAGGCGACCTTTCTTGAACATGCCCGGGACTTAAAAGATGCACTTGCTAACTGGACACGTTCTGAGAAAGCTGAGACGGCCGAACAGTTGACTGAGCTGTTTCTGCTCGAGCAGTTTTATAAGTGTACTGGTGCAGATATGACTTTAACTATTAAAGAAAAGAACCCTAAAACTCTACAGGAGGCAGCTGAGATGGCTGACCTCCGGCTATCACTAATTCGTGGGTGCGGGTCTGCCCAGCGTAGTGAGGCAGGTAACAAGGGGCGTGACGCCCCACCCCCCCGAGTTGGTGATATACATTATGCAAACAAGTACAAGAGCTATGATACCAAGACTGACCACAAGACTAGCACCGTCCCATTTAAGAAGGGGCCGGGCCCTTCCCAGTACCAAGGGAAGCCCAGAGGGAGTTGGGAGTGTTATCTTTGTCATGAAAAGGGGCACTTTGCAAGAGTCTGTCCTAGCAAACCACCTACAGCAGCTGTGTCTTTGGCCTGCAACATTGGTGTGTCTCCGAAGTCTTCTGAGTTTGCCCGGGGCAGTTCGTCAGAGGCTGAGGCACAGCCAATGCAGAAACACCTGAGAGGCTCGAACCCTGGCTCAGGATGTTTTTTGCGACCATAGAGGACGGGGTTGCGTGATGTGGGCGGGGCGCAAGCATGGAGTAGAGGTCTTGCGTGATACAGGTGCTTCCCAGACTCTGATGAACAATTTGACTGGCTACCCTATAAATGCGGCTCGGGTGGTAGTGGTGCAGGGTATTAATGCAACTCGGTCATACCCGCTGGTGCGGTTGGAGTTGGAGGTGGATGGTGTGGCACATGAATTGGATGTTGGGATTGTGGAGAAACTGCCAGTGGAGGGCGTCGACCTTCTTCTCGGCAACGACTTTGCAATGCCCGCTTCTGAGGTTCTACCCTTAGTCGTTGCCGAGAGGCCGGCCGACGTGAGTGGGGGAGAACAAGAGTGGGTCGAGCGGTGCCAGACACAACCCATGGCGTGTGTTGTCACCCGAGCTCGGGCAGATAAAGTGTCACAGCCTAGTCCTCCGTCTTCAGACCAGCAGAGGAACGATCAACAGGAGGAGGCTAAAGCTGGAGTTGGTTTTAAGAGTTTTGACTCGGCGGCTCTCCTGGGTGATTTAGTATTGGCACCTATGTTGGAGTCTGGAGAGGCCCCAGGACCTGTCACAGTTAGTGAGGAGGTAGGGGCCGGAAGAGACTCCGGGGCAGCAACGTTGCACACGGAGAGAAAAAAGGGTTGCTCAGTTTGATATTGGGGAAGGACTTGGGGTTGCTTCGGAAAGCAATCTAGACAGGTTG
>JBAKBP010027727.1:0-29660 GCA_037953745.1 Lithodes maja | reverse complement strand
CTCGCATAATAATCGTATGACTCGCAAAGCCTCGCATGGGCCCTCGCGGGTCATCGCAAATGTTCGGTTTGTTCAAAATTTTTGACGAGGACTCACGAGGGTTTGTAGCCCTCGCAAGCATCGTCGAACATCGCAGAAAGATCTGAGAGGCCCTCGGAGAACATCGGCGACATCGGCGAGACATCGCGGAGGGTTTCTCACAAAAAAAACTTTGCAACGCTGCACGGCGGCTCACCGATGCTCTCAGATGATCTGAGAACTTCGACGATGCACAAGAGACATCGGCGATTTCCTCGTCGATTAGTCGTCGACGTGCGCACAAGTACTCGCTGAGAGTATGCCCGCCAGGGGTAGGCTCCGCACGAGGCATGCGAAAGGGCCTTGCGACTCGGAATGCTCAAGACACACCTGCCGAGGCCAAAGAGCACCTTCGGCGAGGGGGGTAAAAAAAATGATTAGGCCTACTTTTTTCTATGCACCTCTCCTGGGGGGTTCACCTGTTTTTGTTTTCTCTTTCTCTCCTTTTCTCTCTTTCTCTGGTTTGTATCCATTCAGCCCCATTCAGCCAACTGTTTTAAGACGTTTTTCCTCATCCAAGAATCGATATCTTCCTGGCAAGCGATAGCGAACCAGCATTATATGGAGAAATCCGGCTTCGCTGGAGAAATTTTTCTATCAAAAAATTTACAAATTTAGCTTGCTCTCAAAACAAAAATATATGTATGTTGGCTCGCTACTGCTCACCAGGAAAATATTGAAACCTGGATGGGGGTAAACGTCTTAAAACAGTAGGCTGAACGGGGCCGAACGGATACAAGGCAAAAAGAGAGGGATATAAATAGAAAACAAACCAAAAAACGAGGAGAGAGGGAGAGAAAGAGAAAACTAAAAAAGTCGAGGTGGGCTCAATGTTTGCGTTACGGCTTATGAGCTATGAGCCCACCTCGCTGTTTTTTTTTTTCTCTTTCTCTCCCTCTCTCCTCGTGTTTTTTTGTTTCTATTTCTCTCCCTCTCTCTTTGCCTTGTATCCGTTCGGCCCGTTCAGCTTACTGTTTTAAGACGTTTACCCTCATCCAGGTTTCAATATTTTCCTGGTGAGCGGTAGCGAGCCAACATATATATTTTTTGTTTTGAGAGCAAGCTAAATTTGTACATTGCCAATCTCCGAATTAAGGGGAGATGGGTCGTTTTTCTGGTCCCCTTTCTTCCTCATGGTTAACCCCATTAGTTTTCATATTTTATGACGTTCGGCCCATAAGTTTGGCGATTTTAAGATAAATTTGTACATTTTCGACGAGTTGGGTTGGGTATGAGGGGGGATCTGCTTGGTGTGGGCCAATCGGCGCTCTGCAGACCCCGTAATCTTGTGTCGATCTCTGACCGTTTTGGTGAGGTCAGTCCTCAAGGCATTAGTGAGTTGGGTCTATAATTAGGCCTTGTAATTGGGGTTGGGTGTGACAGGGATCTGCCTTGTGTGGGCCGATCGGCTTTCAGCAGACTCCCATTTTCGTATGTTCTTATGTTTTTGCCATGACATAATATATGCAAAAGTTTTCGGATAATCTAGCCGAGGTATTCGCCGAACCATCGCTTAATCAGGGGGCAAATGTCTGCTATTGGTGGAGGGGTATTCTAGGAGTGGGCTTTGATGGCTCCAGCCTTAAGGTTAGAGTTAACCGACATGAAAGACCACTATCTCACCCCTAACCACCCCCACCTCACACGCAACGAGTTAGAGAAACACACCACCATACTCGATAAAGAAAGTGACCCAAGGAGATTACCAATACTCGAAGCGTTATATATCCAAGCCTTACATTCTAACATCAACAACCAAACTCTGGACCTTCAGATCCTTCCTTCTGCCAAAAGGCACTATCCTACAGGGCCTAACGCCCCCCCTCGCCCCCCCCCTCCCCCCGGTGCCCTTGACGCAGCCCCCCGCACTACCTCCTTCATCTTCGTCTTCTGCCGGCGCCACACTTACTACGCAACTTAGGCCACGCCCCTCGACACGCAGCCAATCAGCTACGACCTCGCCAACCGACCACCACCTTCCCGTATCCAGTGCGCCTGCGTGACGCGGATCTCTCTCTAACACTCCCAGAATACCCCTCCACCAATAGCAGACATTTGCCCCCTGATATCCTCCACCCTCTATATATACCCTTCCTGTTTACCTTTTATATCTCCACTACCACCACTCCTGCAACACCAGCTGAGACCCTCCAGAAGATCGTGGGGTCTCTTCCATAGGAGTATGGAGAGGCTGAGGCGGGTGGAGGAGCTTTGAAGATGGATGGGTGATGCTGATATTGGGGACTTGGGCATCTCCACCGGGGTCCCACACAGAATATCGTGTGCCCTCCTTTTGCCTGAGCCCCCGGAACACCATCAGCGGACCTCACCTTCAATAGAGTACCTCTTCCTTCACCTCAGTGGCAGTCCATCGCCAGTCGAGCAGAACACCGCCTCTAGAAAACACCAGAACATCAACCAGCCAAGCAAAACACCGCTGACTCTCACCACCACACACCATAACCTGGGACACGGCAGAACAACAACAACAAGTACCTGGGACACGGCAGAACACCTGGGGGATCCTTACACACATCATGGACCCCCCTGAACACCGCCAGAATCCCCGAATTCCACCATCATCATCTATCACCATCATCAAGTTCCTGACCAAACATCGCCAGGAACACATGAACTAAAATGATTTGACAAAACATAAACAAATGATTAATAAAAAAATAAAATAATAATAAATAAATAAATAAACATCCCTCAACAACAGCAAGGTGGACGGCCCACTAACTTTTTTCTTCCACTGTATTTCATCTTTCCTACTTTCTCTTCCCCCCACCCACTCTGTGGTGCCTCTCTTCACCCCCCTACCTTTAAAAAAAAAAAAAAAAAAAAAAAATATATCATTCTATCCTTACTTGATAATGCTGGTTGTCCAGTGAAACGCGTCGTATATCCTGTATCATCATGTACATTAATGTAACCCTGTACCACCATGAATTTTGCTAACCTCATTCATCTACTTCCTGCCACCCAGCGAAAACTCATCAGAGTCCTGGAAACCTTGAATAATAACATTTCCAACGCAGAAATTGCCATTTCTTTCAACCTCGTATGTATTAAAGAAAATATATATATATCTATATATATATATATATATATATATATATATATATATATATATATATATAATTATACAAATATTCTTAAACATTTGTAATAATAATAATAATAATACTAATAATAATACTAATACTATTAAAGAACAATTTAATCTTCATACTATGAGTAATGGATAGAACCATGCTCTGGACAAAGAAAACGCGAGTAAAAAGGAAATTTATTGCGGGGTCACTTTCAGGTGGTGCCAAAAAGACGACATGAAAAGAATGGTGTGTTTTTGTTGGTGTTTTATTTTTTTCTTAATTTCACTGAGGAAGGGATTTGTGTTGTTGGCAAGGCAAGATATTTCCCAGTGGAGGAGGAGTAGGTGAAGGGAAATGAGAAATCGAAACGCAAAGAGAAAATATTGTTAGGTGGGTTACATAGAGTAACATAGATACACAGACTGCACAGACCTTACGGTCCCTACTAGACAGTCCAGACTTAATTCTAACAAAATATGCTACTAAGTGGAAGATTAGGATAGCAAAGCTAAATACTATCTCCAATTGGGACAGAGAAAACCTTGTTACCTTTAATGCTTCCAAAACCCAATTTCTCCATCTATATACCTGTAAGGAACTCCCAGCGGACTATCCTTTATTCTTCAACAATACAAAAATCAATCATTCATCTTCTCTCAATATTCTTGGTGTCTCTTTTTCTTCTGCTCTCAGTTGGAAGGACCATATTACCAGTCTTGCTAAGGCAGCCTCCCAGAAGCTGGGTGTGCTCAACCGCCTTAGGGGGTTCCTTTCCCCTGCACAGCTTCTTGCTCTGTACAGGGGCATAGTGCGTCCTTGTATTGAGTAGTGTTCACATGTGTGGGGAGGTTCCTCTCACACCGCTCTCCTAGACAAAGTTGAAAGGAAGGCCTTTCATATCATTAACTCCCTTCCACTCACTAACGCTCTGCAATCTCTCTCTCTCCGCCGCAATGTTGCATCTCTATCGCTCTTCTATTGCTACTATAATAATCAGTGTTCCTCAGAGCTTTCCCAGTGTATACCAACTCCTTTACGTAGGGCACGTGGTACCCGTCTTGCAACTCAATCCCACCCCTACTCTGTGCAACTCTCCAACCCAAGAGTGAAACGTTACTCTCAAACTTTCTTCTACTCAACAGCTGAGCTCTGGAACTCTCACCCAGAATCAGTCTTTCCCTCTTCCTATGACTTAAATTGCTTCAAACACCGTGTGTCCAGGCATTTTTGCTCGAACGTCCCTTGATTTTGGCCCTGTCACTCTTTCAACTATGGGGGAGGCACTCGCTATAGGCAGTTCTGCCTTTTGCCTCCCTCAATCACATAGAAAAAACAAAAAACAAAACAGAAGGGTCTCTCCCCAACCACCACTACCTCCGACCTAAGGTCGACATTAAATACAGCTGGAAAATAGGTCCCCAAGAATGAGAACATTTATACTGGGAAATAATATGATCTATTTTGGAAATTAATTATTACTACTGATAGTTAACATTATAATTTTGTTGTTTTTGTTTTTAACTTACCAAAACCTCCTCAAAATGCAGGTCAATCTTCCTTTTGAATGCGTCGATAGTATTTCTTTGGACTACTTTGATGCCTGGCAATTTGTTCCACTTGTTAAATCAATATATGTAGGCCTAGTATTGGTGAAGAAATGATTTGTGACATCGAGTTTGGCCTTCCAGGTACTAAACTTCATCCGGTGTGAGTGCAAGGCGTTAGGTTAGAGATAACCTAAATTATGTTGTGAAAAATACTATATATTTGAAATACAATTACCATTATCACCGTGAAAGTAGTGGTAATATATAGAAATATATATATATATATATATATATATATATATATATATATATATATAAATATATATATATATATACCGGGTATATATATATATACCGGTATATATATATATATATTTTTTTTTTTCTTCTATATTCCAACTTACCTCCTCTCGGGCATAGGCTGAGAGCCTTAACATTCACCGCTTTACAATGAACAGTGAAGCCTGTGAGGTCTTGTTCCAGTCTAGGGAGTGAGACATGTGAAGCACGTAGAGTACAACGAGCACCTGCCATCTTGCCTTCACATGAGGCACGGTGCTCACTCATGGCCCGAAACGACCCCATCTCTGAAGCCACCTCGTTCCCGTGCTTCACTGTCTCATCCCCTACACTCGGACTCTCACACTTACACACACACAACGCCACCTGTTGAGCAGATAACTCACCAGGCATTGCACCCCTATAGCATATTTTGAATATGGGAATATTCATACAGTGCTATTTAATCAGGGAACAATGAGGGTATTTTATTGACGTTTCGGTGGGCTTGTGGTAATGCACTGATACTAGGTACAGCACAAATTCCATCCCAATAATATCTTCCCATTGATACATCGGGATTTGAACCCGGGACCTTTGGATTACCAGGCCAGTGGCAAGACCACTCCACCACACCTCCCCCATGTATATATATATATATATATATATATATATACATCAGTGTAAAGGGCAATACGAGACTAGTGTTTCATGTTGTGAGGAAATGGGTACTGGAATAGTTTTAAACATGATTTAACCCATTCATACCGGTCACGTCCTTTTCATTACATTTTGGCAAGTATTAGACGATGCTATTCAGCATAGAAAGGACCTCCAACAATTCAAAGGCTACAGACTACCTCATTACAATTATTTTAGCTTCCCCAGATCCTTCCTAAGCTGAATGAAATCGTCTATCAATTGCCATAATATGATGAAAACGCCCTCACCAGTACATAATGATTTAAAAATAATGGCTTGCGATACACAGAGGCAACCAGCATACAGTATATGAAGAGTAATATATAAAGCAAACTTACACTCAGGTTCCTTTGTCTGCATCTTCAACATACTTTGCTTTGTCAATGATGCAAGTAGTGTGTCAGTGTCTGTGTGTATCTGAGAGAGAGAGAGAGAGAGAGAGAGAGAGAGAGAGAGAGAGAGAGAGAGAGAGAGAGAGAGAGAGAGAGAGAGAGAGAGAGAGAACACGTCATGCTCTACTGTTATTTGCAGATCTTTAATTAATGTTCGTTAGTAATGTTCATCGAAAACAACACAAATAATATCCTCTTCTTCTTCGACTTCACGCCATTAAATAATATTATCCATTCTATATCAATCTTGATTTGAATATAATGCATTGTATAAATATTGTCAACTTGTTTACGCTATTACTTTATGCCCGCTCCTGTGCACGAGTATAAGAGAGAGGGTGAGTAAATGTTAAAGTTAATAATGTGTGTGTGGGAGACTGTAAGGAGATCACGTTGTTTACCCAGTGTGTGTGTTTGTGTGCGTGTGTGTGTGTGTGTGTGTGTGTGTGTGTGTGTGTGTAATTTATGTTCTCTCTCTCAGTGTATACCAACCATTCTTCGTAGGGCACTTAGCACCCGTCTTGCAATACAATCCCATCCCTACTATGTGCAACTGTCCAACCCATGAGTGAAACGTTATTATCAGTCTTTCTTCAATTCAACAGATGAGCTCTGGAACTCTCTCCCAGAATCAGTCTTTCCCTCTTCCTATGACTTAAATTGCTTCAAACACTGTGTGTCCAGGCATGTTGGCTCGAACGTCCCTTGATTTTGGTCCTGTCACTCTTTCAACTCTAGGGGAGGCACTTGCTACAGGCAGTTCTGCCTTTTGTCTCCCTCACCCATATATAACATAAATATGTGTGTGTGTCTTTGTGATTAATCTATATAATATTGTTGATTGTCTGTGTGTGTGTGTGTGTGTGTGTGTTCTTAATAGGCGGCCGCAGTTTTGGACCTGGGGAGCTGAAACTTTGCATGTGGGTGTCCTGGGTCAGGTCATAGAGGGGGCGAGGCCACGATCGGAGGTCGTTTCGAGGCCGAAATTGAAAAATTTTTTGTTTTTTTTTGTTTTTTTAAAGGGCCGTTTGGGGCAGAAGGAGGCCTCCGATCGAAAAGTTGTATGGAACGAAAGTTGTTTGCAGCCTCCCAAAATGGGGATACTGATGAGGTCAGATCCAAAATTGGAGGTCATTTAGCGGCCGAAATCGAGTTCGAGGACAAAATTGAAAAAAAAAAAAAAATAAATAAATGGCCGTTTGGGGCTGAAGGAGGCCTCCGATCGAAAAGGTGTATGGAACAAAAGTTGTTCGCAGCCCCCCAAAATAGGGTACGGATGAGGTCAGATCCAAAATCGGAGGTCGTTTAGCGGCCGAAATCGAGGTCGCCATTTAATGAGGCACAGGCAGGTCGAGGCTGGTGATTATGGTAGTAGTAGTATTGTGATGATTGTGGTAGTAGTGATTGATGATGGTGATTATGGTAGTAGTAGTGGTGGTAGTTCCCGGGCAACGCTGGGTACCCCTGCTAGTTATCTATATTATTAAATCAGTTCGTGTGTCTGTTTGTGTGTTCTTAATAGGCGGCCGCAGTTTTGGACTTGGGGAGCTGAAACTTTGCATGTGGGTGTCAATTGAGCTGGGTCAGGTCATAGAGTGGGCGAGGCCACGATCGGAGGTCGTTTCGAGACCGAAATTGAAAACAAAAAAGAAAAAAATGGCCGTTTAGGGCAGAAGGAGGCCTCCGATCGAAAAGGTGTATGGAACGAAAGTTGTTCGCAGCCCCCCAAAATGGGGGTACTGATAAGGTCAGATCCAAAATCGGAGGTCATTTAGCGGCCGAAATCGAGTTCGCCGTTTAATGAGGCACAGGGAGGTCGAGGCCAGTGATTATGGTAGTAGTAGTATTGTGATGATTGTGGTAGTAGTGATTGATGATGGTGATTATAGTAGTAGAATTTAAACCCGGGCAACGCCGGGTACCCCTGCTAGTAATCTATATTATTAAATCAGTTCGTGTGCCTGTGTGTTCTTAATAGGCGGCCGCAGTTTTGGACCTGGGGAGTTGAAACTTTGCATGTGGGTGTCAATTGACCTGGGTCAGGTCATAGAGGGGGCGAGGCCATGATCGGAGGTCGTTTCGAGGCCGAAATTGAAAAACAAATGAAAAAAATGGCCGTTTGGGGCAGAAGGAGGCCTCCGATCGAAAAGATGTATGGAACGAAAGTTGTTCGCAGCCCCCCAAAATGGAGGTACGGATGAGGTCAGATCCAAAATCGGAGGTCATTTAGCGGCCGATATCGAGGTCGCCGTTTAATGAGGCACACGGAGGTCGAGGACGGTGATTATGGTAGTAGTTGTATTGTGATAATTGTGGTAGTAGTGATTGATGATGGTGATTATGGTAGTAGAATTTAAACCCGGGCAACGCCGGGTACCCCTGCTTGTAATATTGATAGTCGTAATAATATAAATAATGATAAATGGCATTAAAGAGGAAAAGTATCACAAGGGTATAGGTAGCGAACAACATATTAATTTGGGTACCAACGTTTCGACATGTTAACTTATGTCATCATCAGGGTCTAAAAATGAAAGATAAAAAACACAGGATATAAAACTAACATACACATTATTCAATGCGTGTTACACCTATTAATGTACAATGTTTAAAAGACTTAAAAGGGACGGAATATACAATGTATAAAGGGGCAGACCACGTAAAATATTCTATGGGAATTACACATTAATGTACAATGCTTTAGATTTGCAGCCAATGGCTGAACATTTCAAAGGAAAACTTCATGGCTTACTAACATTCTGTATTATTATACATTGATATTGTTTGTAACTTGTATTGATTAAAGTTGCTTAAAATAATAGAAGTTTGTGTGGTTGTATTTCGCAAGGACAACACAACTAAGTCATATTTGCGCCCGAGGTTTAAGTCATATTAACATGCCTCACATAAATTAATGTGTGTAAATTCGCCTTGGAGACCAGTCCTCGTTTTTCCTGATATTTCCCCTCTCCTCTCAAAAATTTCCCTTTTTCCTCATAACCACTCGGCATCCTCGTTTTGTACACATTTTTCACTTCCATTCCTACACCTGACCACGGCCGGTTTTTGTGCTCGCTTGTTTTGCCTTTGGAGTATTTAACGGCTGACAGTTTTTGCTTTATGTGTTTACTTGTTGAGACGAGAAGTAAACAGAGATTACTGATATTGAACAAGTTTTAGTTACGGTATTTTACCTATATGTTTATATATATATATATATATATATATATATATATATATATATATATATATAGACAATGCTTGAATGTAAAAGGACTATTAAAGACTAATACATGCCATACCATTATATATTCCTAGACAACTCTAATAACATAAGTATAATTAGCTGTGTTAAGGCTATCTTTGTAAACGGGGGTACAGTCAGTATTAACAGCAAGGTAAAATGAAGAATACTTATCGATCAGTCTCTTACAGTTACTATTTGTATCGGATTATTTATATAATATAGTATTTATTGGGCTGCCTGTTTAGTATGGAGAATGATCAAGCAAACACTTGTTTGTATCTCTATGTACTGTATATAGAGACAAAAGGCAAAACTGCCCGTAACAAATGGCTCCCACCAAGTTGAAAGAGTGACAGTCGCTATTTTAAACTATATATTGTGTGTGTGTGCGTGTGTGTTAATAGGAGGATGTGTTTGCGAGAGTTAGTTGGATAGGTGAGTCAGAAACAGTGAGGGAAGCCAGGCAAATGAAGCAGTATAACCTTGTTACCTTTAATGCTTCCAAAACCCAATTTCTTCATCTTATTACCCGTTCAGAACTCCCCAGAGGACTATCCCTTACACTTCAACTCTTTTTCTTCTGCTCTCACTTGGAAGGACCATATTACCAGTCTTGCTAAGGCAGCCTCCCAGAAGCTGGGTGTGCTCAACTACTTCAAGGGGTTCTTTACCTCTGCACAGCTTCTTGATCTATACAGGGGCATAGTGCGTTCTTGTATTGAGTATTGTTCACATATGTCGGGAGGATCCTCTCACACCGCACTCCTAGACATAGTAGAAAGGAAAACCTTTCGTATCATTAACTCCCACCCACTCACCAACTCTCTGCAATCTCTCTCTCTCTTCGCTGCAATGTTGCATCTCTCTCACTATTCTATCACTAGTATAATAATCAATGTTCCTCAGAGGTTTCCCAGTGTATACCATCTCCTCTATGTAGGGTACGTAGTACCCGTCTTGCAACATAATCCCACCCCTACTCTGTCCCCTCGGGCCTGGAAGTGTACATTCCATTTTCTTTCTCTCAGTCTAATGCAAACAAATCTTGGTTTACTCACGCTTGTTCTAGTGCTGTCCACAACAAGGAGGAAGCATTCAAACAGTACCGACACCTTAAAACTCAAGAATCTCATTCTTCCTATGTTTCTGCCCGGAATCAAGCCAAATCTGTTTTTCTACTTGCCAAGCACTCTTTCACCAATAATAAATGCACTAAACTATCCAACTCTAGCTCTTCCCAAGCTTTCTGGCATCTAGCCAAAAACCTCTCCAACAACTTTTCTTCATCATCTTTCCCTCCCCTATTCCACTCTCATGGCACAACCATCACTTATTCCTCTGATAAAGCTGAACTCTTTGCTCAAACTTTTGCCAGATACTCTACCTTGGATGATTCCGGTGTTATTCCTCCCTCTCCACCCCCCTCTCTCCTACGTATGCCTATTATCCTAATTTCTTCTAAAGATGTACTTTCTACTCTCTCTGGGCTTAATACTAAGAAGGCGTATGGTCCGGACGGTGTTCCTCCTGTTGTTCTTAAAAACTGTGCTTCCGTGCTGACCCCCTGCCTAGGCAAACTCTTTTGTCTCCGTCTCTCCTCTAACATCTTTCCTTCTTGCTGGAAGTTTGCTCTCATTCAACCTGTCCTAAAGAAGGGTGACCGCTCTCAAACCTCCAACTATCGTCCAATTGCTCTCATCTCTTGTATCTCAAAAGTTTTTGAAACTATTCTTGCTTCTAATTTTCTTAAGCATTTCTCTTCTCATAATCTGCTCTCAGATCGCCAGTATGGTATCCTTAACGCCCTACGAGCGGGCCCGTAAGTAACTTCTACTACCCGCCAAGTGGGTGGTTTTACTCTAAACGACCTCGTTTCCGTGCTCTTTTTCATGCATAAACAAGAGCCAGAGCGTAATACAATTATGTATCCCTGAAAGGGCGTTAATTGAGCTTTCCAATGACACCAGAACCATCCTTCTACGACCACTGGTTCTCTTGCAACAATCGTGCAAGACGAGTGCAAAATCCCTAAAATACGGTAATTTCCTTACATAAATCCTTGTGTTGCAAGGTAGTGAGTGTCGAAGAGGGTGGAGGGAGCGTCAGTCGAGGCGCGGGACCCGTGCCGACCGGTCAGAGCCGACCTACGCTCCTCCCATCACTCGTCTCTCTCTCAGAGCACATTGTGTGCTCAAAATTGCTACAGACATAAGTCGGGCCCTGCAGGTGTTCTCTAGCCCGACTTAAGTTCACCCCCGCCAGACAAGGATTAAGGGTCGCTCTACTGGTGATCTTCTTTCATATCTTACTAACTCTTGGTCATCCAACTTTTGGGACTTCGGTGAGACTTTTTCTGTTGCACTAGACATATCGAAAGCCTTCGATAGAGTCTGGCACAAATCTTTAATTTCCAAACTGCCCTCCTTCGGTTTCTGTCCCTCCATCTGTGCCTTTGTCTCTAATTTTCTTTCCGGCCGTTCCATAGCTGCGGTTGTGGACAGGCATCGCTCATTTCCTCATCCTATCAACTCCGGTGTTCCTCAGGGTTCTGTCCTATCTCCTATTCTCTTTCTAATTTTCATAAATGATCTTCTCAACTGTACATCCAGTCCCATCCATTCATAATTATGCAGACGACTCTACCTTACACCACTTGATTAGTTTTCCAGAACGGCCCAGCCAGCAGTGACTCAAAAGTAAGCGTAATAAAGCCATAAAATGCTTATCTGCTGATCTAGCTACTATTTCCAATTGGAGTAGAGAAAACCTTGTTGCATGTAATGCTTCCAAAACTCAATTTATCCATCTTACTACCCATCAGGAACCTCCAGAGGACTATCCCTTATCCTTCAATAATTCAAAAATCAACCCTTCATCTTTTCTCAACGTTCTCGGTGTCTCTTTTTCTTCTGCTCTCATTTGGAAAGACCATATTACCAGTCTTGCTAAGGCAGCCTCCCAGAAGCTGGGTGTGCTCAACCGCCTCAAGGGGTTCTGTACCCCTGCGCAGCTTCTTGCTCTGTGCAGGGGCACAGTGCGTCCTTGTATTAAGTATTGTTCACATGTGTGGGGAGGATCCTCTCACACCGCACTCCTAGATACAGTAGAAAGGAAAGCCTTTCGTATCATTAACTCCCGTCCACACACCGACTCTCTGCAATCTCTCTCTCTTCGCCGCAATGTTGCATCTCTCTCACTATTCTATCACTACTACAATAATCAGTGTTCCTCGGAGCTTTCCCAGTGTATACCACCTCCTCTACGTAGGGTATGTAGTACCCGCCTTGCAACACAATCCCACCCCTACTCTGTGCAACTCTCCAACCCAAGAGTGAAACGCTATTCTCAGACTGTCTTCTATTCAACTGCTGAGTTCTGGAACTCTCTCCCAGAATCAGTCTTTCCCTCTTCCTATGACTTAAATTGCTTCAAACTCCGTGTGTCCAGGCATTTTAGCTCGAACGTCTCTTGATTTCGGCCCTGTCACTCTTTGAAATCTGGAGGAGGCACTTGCTGCAGGTAGTTATGCCTTTTGTCTCCCTCATTCATATAGAAAAAAAAAAAAAATCTCCAACCCAGGAGTGAAACGTTATTCTCGGACTTTCTTCTATTCAACTGCTGAGCTCTGGAACTCTCTCTCAGAATCAGTCTTTCTCTCTTCCTATGATTTAAATTGCTTCAAACTCTGTGTGTCCAGGCAATTTGGCTCGAACATCCCTTGATTTTTGCCCTGTCACTCTTTCAACTGTTGGGGAGGCATTCGTAGTTTTGCCTTTTGTCTCCCTCACTCACATAGAAGAAAAAAACATGGTAGCTAAAAGTATTAATTGAATTAATTGTATCCCTTAAATTTGGCTCTGTCCCAACTTTGGCTTTGGGGGAAACACTTGTTACAGGCAGTCTGCCTTTTGTCTCCTTCATACACATAGAACACAATAGCTAAAAGGGTTGGTTTGAGATAGTTTGAAGCGTCATTATTGCTAGTGTTCCTGCCTAAGCAGAATAGAATTGTCTAATAGTCGCCAGAATATGATGAAATGAACGTCCGTTTTCTCTGGCTGCATTCAATTGACTCAACATAATTATACAGTATACGTCGTTGGCATATGGCGGGTTAATATAAAACTCAGATTCTTATTTTTATAATTTCTTTCTCATTTCAAGTTTGTATTTATGTGCGTCTTTTTCGGTGACTGTATTTCAGCCTGAGTGTTGCTTGAAGGTGTTTGTATATACAGTACATGTCTGTGCCTTGGCCATTCACCTGTTGATGACATTACACAAACATGAAGGCAGACGGGCACTGATGTATGGGAACTTGGAAACGCAATGGAAGATTTGTTAACCTTTTCTGTACCAGCGACGTCTATTAAATTAAATTCTAGCTTCATTTAGAGGATTTTTTTGCGGTTTAAGAAGCATCTGTGGTAGTAAAAAGGGTTGTGTGAGATATTTCGAAGCCTGGTCATTGGTGGAGGCCCTTTCGAAACTGAATAAAATCGTCTAATAGTAGCCAGAACAAAATTAAAAGGACATCGCCGGTATAGAAGGGTCAAAGTTTATACAACAGCAGAACTCTGCTTAACCCATTCAGCACCGGTGAGGGCCTTTTTATTATATTCTGGACTCTATTTGACGATTTTTCAGCTTAGGAAGGATCTGTGGTAGCTCAAAGGATTAAATCAGATAGTCTATCACCTATAAATAGTTAGAGGTCATGTGTAAGCTGAATAAAATGAACAGTACGTCACTGGTGCTGATCGGGTTAAAACAGTACGTATTCAGATTGATATGCATGGCAAGCTTTGCCAATGTAATTTATCAAAGCATATACAGGGTGTTTCAGCAAAGCCTTCATTAAATTGGAGGATGAACTACTTGGGTAATTATATATCATAATGTCTCTATGGTAAAATGTCAGATTCTGCATAGTTCGCCTATTACAATACATTTAATGCATTGTATTAATGAGGGTGGAAGCTGATGTGAAACCTCCATAAATTTTTGTGCTAAATAATCACACTAGTCATATTATGTGCTTAGAGGCACATGGGGCCACTTTGAACATTTCCTGTAGCTTGTTTATTAACGAGGAAAACACTAGAGATTTGAGAATAAAGGTGTAAATAACATGCGTGGGTTTCACTTCAATTTTCACCCTCATTAATACAATACATTAAATGTATTGTAATATGCAAAATAGGCAGAATCTGATATTTTACCCTGAATAGGTACGCATCACAATCGAACCTTTTTAGGTACGCATGGACGAAATCGTCTAGCAACTTTAAAAATCTATTACACCGAAACTAAGATTTTGTTTTTAGATTTTTGAATTGCTTAACTTACTTAAGCTATCCCTTAAGCCTGTGTAAAGAGAAAATAAAAGAATATTAATATTTAATAATTTTTACTATTTGTGGTACAAAATTATCTCTATTTAGAAAAAAAAATCTATACAAAAATATAGAAAAAATACTTAAAATAAGTTGATCCCAATCACAGTCTAGGAACTTGTAGGGCGATTCTGGGGGATCTTCAGGTACAAATCACAGCACCATCAGTAGCACCAGAAGAAATCTAAAACAAAAATGGCAAGAGGTGAATTTTTTGACGGCACACAAATTCTAGGAAATTTACCCAATTTTTAAAAATCAACCAATGCTGTAAATATGGAGGGATTTGTATGAAATGTTCATTGAAGCATCTCCTAACTATATAGAACAGCCTAAACACTAACAATGTTTTTTGGGAATATATTTAACCCCACCAAAATGTTGAAGACTAAATATATTGGGTGACGTCGGGTCATTTTTGGCATTTGAACATTGATTACTCAACTCATATAGCTCCAAATTGAATGGAAATCACTATGGAACAAGTTGAAGATCCCTTAATTACAATGACATCAAGTAAATAGGAATTGGATGATTATATTTGAGTGGGTGTTGCAATAAGTTAACTTTTTGAGGCCCCGAAAAATGACCCGAAATGACCCTATATTTAAAAACGTTGTAGAGGCTATAAATATGGAGGGATATGTATACAAATTGCATGGATGTATCCCTTAACTATATAGAACAGCCTAAACAGTACAAACAAAAAATGAATATATTCAACCCCACCAAAATGTTGATGACTAAATATATTGGGTGATGTGGGGTCATATTTGACATTTGAACCTTGATTACTCAACTCATATGGCTCCAAATTGAATGAAAATTACTGTGGAACAAGTGGAAGATACCGTGATTACAATGACATAAAGTAATTAGGAATCGGATGATTACATTTGAGTGGGTGTTGCAACAAGTAAAGTTTTTGAAATCCCGAAAAAATTGACAAAAAGGACCCCAGCTGACCCTAATTTCTAAAATCTGTAGAGGCTGTAAATATGGAAGGATTTGTATGCAAATTGCATGGATGTATCCCCTAACTATATAGAACAGCCTAAACAGTATACAATGCAAAATGAATATATTCAACCCCACCAAAATGTTGATGACTAAATATATTGGGTGATGTGGGGTCATTTTTGACATTTGAACCTTGATTACTCAACTCATATGGCACCAAATTGAATAAAAATCACTGTGGAACAAGTGGAAGATACCTCAATTACAATGACATAAAGTAACTAGGAATCGGATGATTAAGTTTGAGTGGGTGTTACAATAAGTAAAGTTTTTTAAATTCCGAAAAAAAATAAGCAAAAACGACCCCAGCTAACCCTAATTTCTAAAATCTGTAGAGGCTGTAAATATGGAGGGATTTGTATAAAAATTGCATGGATGTATCCCCTAACTATATAGAATAGCCTAAACAGTACAAAAAAATGTTGGAATATATTCAACCCCACCAAAATGTTGATGACTAAATATATTGGGTGACGTGGGGTCATTTATGACTTTTGAACCTTGATTACTCAACTCATATGGCTCTAAATTGGATGAAAATCACTATGTAACAAGTTGAAGACCTCCTGATTACAATGGCATAAAGTAAATAGGAATATGCTGCTTACGTGTTTGGTAGGAGACTAGGAAGACGAGGTGCTGCAGCCGAAACAGGAAGTTAGGAGGTGTTTGAAGCAAGTTGGCCGTCGACAGCGGAGACAGACAGTCTTGACCTTGCTGTTGGAAGTCCTGGGGCATGCATGGCACCTGAGCCTCTTCTGCAGCTTGTCTGGTTCAGGCATAGGTTCAACATCGTTCTTGATGCTGAAGGTGTAGACAATGAAGGTCCGTATCTCGCGGTTCATGGTTGGCTGGTGCTCGAGCCGCCAGCGAGCCCAAGGTAGGCAGAGTTCGCCGGCCAACTCCTTGAGAAATAGCTTCCGGACCTTGGCTGCGTTGGGGTGGGCACTCTTGAAGAGGATGTAGGCGTTAACCATGGCGATGTTTAGCATGCCATAGAACATGCAGAGGGGCCATCGCCGGGTCCTGCGAGCACATGTCGACCCTGCACAAAGCTGATCAAACGTGTCCACCCCACCTTTAGTGGCGTTGTAGAACATCTGAATGTCCGTTTTTTTCTTCTCAATAATGGTTGGGTCGTGGTGGACTGTTGAAAGCAGCATAACCTTTTTCTTGAGGCTAGCTTTGTGACAGAGTAGGGTGGTTTTGGAGTCGTAATTGAAGACGGCCACAGATTGCCCGATCTGTAGCCTCAAGCCCATAAGATGGTTGGTGGGCAGATATGGTTTGGGCCGAATGGTACCCACCACATGGATCTTGACGCGGCGTAGGGTGTTTGCCCATGGCAAAGAGGTAAACCAGTTGTCGCAGGTGAGTGTCCGTCCCTTACGACCCAGTCCGTCGATGAGCTGTGTTGTCACATACTCCCCGAGGTTAGTGGTGGCCGTGGGCTGCACGATGGTCCACTTGCCCAGGTATGGTAGCGCGTTGTACAGGTAGTAGCTCTCACTGTCGCACACCATGACGATCTTCAGACCATACCTGCGGAGAAAAATAAGTGTTAGTTTTCAAAGGTAACATAAATGTTAAAGTATCTGGTAATTAAATTCAAATAAATGTAATTGCAGGTAAGTGTAAGGTAAGTATATGTAATTGCAAAGTATGTATCAATACAAAATATCTGGTAATTAAATTAAAATAAATGTAATTGCAGGTAAGTGTCAGGTAAGTATATGTAATTGCAGGTAAGTGTCAGGTAAGTATATGTAATGTAAAGTATGTATCAATAATAATTATCTGGTAAGTAAAGTAACAACAATGAAGACAGGTAATTGCAGGTAAGTACATGTTATTGCTAATTATGTATCAATAACTAAATATATCAGGTAAGTAAAGTTAAAATTAGGACAGGTACTTGCAGGTAAGTAAGTGTAATTATATGTTAGGTATCAATAAATAAGTAGCAGGTAATATTAGGTAACTCAGACACGGTAATTGCAGGTATCAGGTAAGTTATAGATAATAAACTATTAGTTAAAAATGTATGTGCATAAATATTGAAAGCTATAATATAAACTATATAATACTTACTTAGCAGGTTTGTTGGGGATGTACATTCTGAAGCGGCAGTTCCCTCTGAAGGCCAGGAGCTGCTCGTCGGCCGTCATGTGCATCCCTGGAGAATAGTTTTCTTGGCTGGGAGATGAGGGCATTCCAGAGAATCCGAACAGAGGCCAGTCTGTCATCCTTCATTCTCACCTGTTGTGTAGTCACATCATCGAATCTAATGCAGCGAATGAGGAATGTGAACCGCCTTTCCGTCATGGTTGCCCTGTACAAAGGAGCCCCGTCGAGCTTGGCCCACATCTCTGTGGTTGACAAGTGGTTATCCTTCCTTGCACCACTCATGATGAGTATGCCTATCAGGGCCTTCAACTCAAGAAGGTGTAGGTCTTTGAGGGTGCTGTGCTCTACATTCTTGAATTTTGTCCTGTATCTTTCAATTCTCTCGTTAGTATGAGCACATATGCCTGCCAACATTGTGTCATCCAGGAAGAGGCCTAGGAAATCAACTGGGGTTATAGCACCTGCAGCTACAATAAAATCAATAAAAATAATAAAATATAAAAATAATAGTCTAGCACGCCGGGCGTGCTAGAGGCGGAGGCACGGTGATCAGTGGAGTGTCCAGTACAGTTATTATTTTCTATAATCCTGGGCAATGAAGGATTGGGGTCTCTGTGCCACACAGCCCCATTCTTAGCCTTGACAGACTCTTTATCAAGCGCCACCAGCGGTGCCCCTACCATAGGGCCGAGTTGCCCGCGTTCCCTCTTTCTTGACTTCACTACTGTGGATGATAACCCTGTTAGGTCCACTTGCAACACGTCGGGACTAACAGGGGAGCCTAGGATAGCTTCTGCATGGATGGGAATAGGCGAGTCGGTGGCTGCAGAAGGGTAGTGACTAGGTGGTGTAACAGGGTCTAGTGTGCCAGGAATCAGTGGGCCTGGATCCTCGAGTTGTGCCTCTTCCAGCTCAGCAGCAGACACACTGGCATGTCTAGCAAAGGGATACAGACGTTTCCTAGCCCTAGCGGCAGTGTCTGAGAGACTAGGCAAGGCACGTGGGGTGTGGGGAGCGTGAGAGGTGGAGGCAGAGGGGTGGGAGGTGGAGGCAGAGGGGCCAGGGAGGGGGCCGACTATGTCGGGCTCGCGCGATAAGTCGTCGCTCTCCACCTCACTATCCTCAAACATATCGTCATCACTTCCACCAAATTTATCGATATTATCGTCCGAACAATCCTCGTCACTTGCAATGACGTCAGGGTCCAGCAACAGGGCGTCAATCTCGTCAGTAGTGAGGGACTTGCGTGCCATTGTGGTGACTGAAAATTGGAAACAAAAACAGAATGTTAGAACTATCGCTCTAGTGGCAACATTTGGCCACGTATCACCAATCTGTTTTGCCAAAATGTGCACAAAATAACCCCATAACTTCCCTCAAAATCTCACAAAGTTACACCGAATACTTATCTTGTACTATAACCAAATGCAAAACATGCGACCAATTTTTTAAGGTACATACCTGGTACGCATGTATCGGAAAAGCCATGAAAATCAGTGCTCAGCCAAAAAGGGGCGGAGCTACGGGACCGAGCGTGTACACCCCACCAAGACGCGCGGAACACTGGCTTCTGGCTGGGAGTTGAACAGCCAGACTCGAACAAAGGCTGCGCAATGAGGAAAAACGTGTTCTGCGCATGGGGTGGACCCGTATGTGACCCCACGTTGCCTATTCAAGGTAACATAGAAACATAATGATTAGAACTATCCAAGGAGTTCATCTTCCAATTTAATGAAGGCTTTACTGAAACACCCTGTATATGATAGATGTTTAATTAAGATGGAAAGTGGCAAGTAGCCAATTACTGTTTATTTTAGTCTATTTTAGTTAATAAATGAAAGCAGAATGACTCATAATTCAAACTTACCTACCATAAGGACGTGCTAAAACATTAACCCCTGCTGAATAATGACTTAATATTCATCATATTCTGGTTACCATTTTGACGATTACTATTGAGGACACAAAGCCCGCAAATAAGATCTATATAAACCAGCTGAATAACATCAGTTCCTCTTAATCAGCATAAAAGTGTCTCATTTTTGCCAGATTTAGAAGTAAAGAGGCGTCATTGTGCTGAAAGGGTTAACATCAAGACTTGAGGGTATAAAGGACCAACAAATCGCGCAAGTATCTAGTGACTCAATAATAATGGTCAAGTGACCATAAACTCAAGTAATTAACTTATATACATAAATAAATAAAAAAATATATATGTATATATTATATATATATATATATACCGGTATATATATATATATATATATATATATATATATATATATATATATAAGCTATATAAATATATATATATAATTATATATATGTATTATATATATATATATATATATATATATATATATACAGTATATACTGTATATATAAATATATATACTATATATACTATATATATATACCGTATATATATATATACATATATATACGGTATATATATATAATATATATATATATATATATATATATATATATATATATATATATATATATATATATATATATATACATATATATACGGTATATATATATATATATATATATATATATATAATTTATATATATATATATATATATTTTTTTTGTTTATTTTTTTTTTTTTAATACAAACAAGGTAAAAGGAAATAGCAATTTCAGCATTAGATATTTTATTATTCAGAGTTTCTAGGTTTCTGATTAATCTTCGTTGAGGTTCAGTGAGCAGGTGGTTAAGGTTAGCAAAGTTAATGGTGGTTCGACGTTTCGCTAGGCATCTAGCATCTTCAACGAATGATTACATTGTTCAAAATTACGGGTATATATACACATGAGGGAACAGGGGGTCAATGAGTGGGCGGGGCTACTGCGTGTTTGGTGGCCTGCCATTGGTTGAGGGTAGCCGTCCTGCGAGTCGTGCGCTGCTCCTTGTCTGTGGTTGGCTGGGGGTGGGCGAAGTTGACGTTGATTGGCTGCTGGAAGTCATTAGGGCAGAGGGCTGCATTCTGGGTTGCGTGGACGTCTGTGGCGCAGGAGGGAGGTGAGGGGCAGCACCTGTAGCGAGGTAGTGGCGTTTGGCAGAAGGTAATAATTGTAGATCCAGTATTTGGTTGTTTATGTTGGGGCTTAAAGCTTGGATATAAAGTTCCTCAAGTATAGAAAGTCTTCTGGGGTAATATTCTTTGTCAATTATGAAGGTGTGTTTATTTAAATCGTTGCGGGTAAGGGCGGGGTGGTTAGGGGAGAGCTAGTGGTCTTTAATAGCTCCAGACTGAAGGTGGAGAGTTAGCCGGCGGGACAAAAGAGTCTGAGTCATACCAATATAGGAATAGGGCCCACAGTCCCCATTATTACAGGTGTGCTGGTATATCACATGATCGTCATTCATCGGGCTCTTAGTCTTGGTGAAAGTAGGTCTGTTTCGGATTACAAGGTTGGAGGTCTTATGGGATTTGTAGTAAATGATGAGTTTAATTTTGTTGTCAGGGTTGGTGGGTAGGATATGTTTGTTGATTATCTCTTTCATGATGGATTCGTCGTTTTTTTTTATCAGAAGACATGTAATTACGGTAGAAAATCTTGATTTCGTCTGAGGAGTTGGTGTTAGGGGGATCTTGAGCATCTAGGAGTTCCTCTTCGATAGTTCCCATGACATAGTTGGAAAAATAACTCCCAGGGGGCTGTCCATTGCCATGCCGTCTATCTGTTGATACATATTACCTCGAGGGCAAAGGAAGGGAGCCTCCTTGGTACATAATTCCAGCAGCGTCTTCAGGGCCTTCTCCGGGATGTCCAGGTTAGGTCTCACAGGGCAGTGGTATATCCAACGTAGAATCATGTTAATGGTCCTGTCCACAAGCACATTGGTGAACAGGCTTTCTACGTCGAAGGAGGCGATGGTGTGGTCGTTAATCCGGGGGACATCTCGAAGAATTTCCAAGAAGTCGTTGGCAGAGTTCAGGTTGTATTGGCTGGGCACATAGGGGGCGAGGAGGTTGTTCAGGGCCTTGGCGATATGGTAGGTGGCTCCCTTCCTTTGCCCCCGAGGTGATATGTATCAACAGATTGACGGCGTGGCGATGGACAGCCCCCTGGGAGTCCGTTTTGCCAACTTTTTCATGGGAACAATCGAAGAGGAACTCTTAGCTGCTCACCGGCCCGCTATCTACTGTAGATAGGTTGATGATAATTTTGTGCAAGTAAAGGACCTTGATGAATTTAAGGAACTCCAGCAGCGCTTCATGGCCGTCTCCGGACTCAATTTCACTTATGAAAAATCAACCAACGGACAATTACCCTTCCTCGACCTCCTTAATTCTCTAAATAATCTTGGCTTCAAACCACAGTCTACACCAAACCCACTAATAACGGACAATGCCTCAACGGTGACAGTGAATTCCCCCGCCGCTACCTCCTGTCTTCCATCTCAGCTTAGGTTAGGAGAGCCCTCTCACACTGCACTACCTGGGGAGACACACACCAGGAACTTGAAAGACTCTCCCAAGTTCTGGTGAATAATGGGTACTCAAACTCTGATGTTTGCAGCACCAATAACCATCACCTAGAGATATGGTATAATCAAAATCCCCCTAACACCAACTCCTCAGACGAAATCAAGATTTTCTACCGTAATTACATGTCTTCTGATAAAAAAAACGACGAATCCATCATGAAAGAGATAATCAACAAACATGTCCTACCCACCAACCCTGACAACAAAATTAAACTCTTAATTTACTACAAATACCCTAAGACCTCCAACCTTGTACTCTGAAACAGACCTACTTCCACCAAGACTAAGAGCCCGATGAATGACAACCATGTGATTTACCAGCACACCTGTAATAATGGGGACTGTGGGCCCCATTCCTATATTGGTATGACTCAGACTCGTCTGTCCCGCCGGCTAACTCTCCACCTTCAGTCTGGATCTATTAAAGACCACTAGCTCTCCCCTAACCACCCCGCCCTTACCCGCAACGATTTAAATAAACACACCTTCATAATTGACAAAGAAAATTACCCCAGAAGACTTTCTATACTTGAGGAACTTTATATCCAAGCTTTAAGCCCCAACATAAACAACCAAATACTGGATCTACAAATATTACCTTCTGCTAAACGCCACTACCTCGCTACGGGTGCTGCCCCTCACCTCCCTCCTGCGCCACAGACGTCCACGCAACCCAGAATGCAGCGCTCTGCCCTGATGACTTCCAGCAGCCAATCAACGTCAACTTCGCCCACCCCAAGCCAACTACAGACAAGGAGCAGCGTGCGTCTCGCAGGGCGGCTACCCTCAACCAATGGCAGGCCACCTAACACGCAGTAGGTGTTGCCCCCCTGTTCCCTAATGTGTATATATACCCGTAATTTTGAACAATGTAATCATTCGTTGAAGATGCTAGATGCCTAGCGAAACGTAGAACCACCATGAACTTTGCTAACCTTATCCACCTGCTCACGGAACCTCAACAAAGATTAATCAGAAACCTAGAAACTCTGAATAATAAAATATCAAATGCTGAAATTGCTCTTTCCTTTAACCTTGTTTGCCTTAACCCACTGAACCCCAGCTAGTTTAGAGTAAATGTACACTCACGCGTACTGAAAGTTTCTCAGGGGTGGGTCCTTCCTTCCCCTACTCCACCCTGGGCAGGTGGAAAGGGAGAATCGGGTCCAAGTCTACTAACCCCAACTCCCCCACCTCCCCCACCTTCCTTCTCTAGCTGGTAGTTAGTGATTTGCGACGATTGTTCTCATGTATTACAATTTATTGTGAAACCATTATTGAACACACTTACAAAGGTCGATATTTAATATTGATTATGAATCTATTAATACAATATACTGTATAATTGTATTCTCAAAATGAGTCTCTATGCACAACATGGGTTACACGAATCTTGGCTGTAGCGGTCTCTATCTCTCTCTCTCTCTCATATTGCACTACTTTCTACGATCGAGATTTAATGTGATTTCAGTATAATACCGTAATTAAATCCAATCTCGTTCAGTATTCAGGATGTTATGTTCACCATTATTGCAATACACATCAACGTGCCCTCTACGATTTACTCCTAGGTTCTCAAAATTACTTACACTGTGCGGCTTTTATATCATAAATGGAGAGGACTACAGGCAATGATATGCTGGAATAGTGTTGCGACTGTTATTGATTGTTTAGTTTATCATTTGAATCAGTTTCTCCTATTTATTCAATACCATACATACTATAAACGGTCTGCATTAATTGTATGTGGCCTATACACTTTTGTTTTTAATCAAGTCAATGTAGAACCTGATACAAATTACTATCAAAGTCGGTGTTAACTTTTATTAAGGTGTGAGTATAGAGCCCTTGAGTAGCAGGGCTCCCCTTCTCACTTCTCCCTTCTCTGTCTCTATCTGTGATCCCAGCCTCTCACCTCTACAAACCTCCAAATAAGGAATAGGAATAATTGGCAGTTTTACCATCAACTCTCCTCTACAGTATGTGTATCAAATGCATGACACACACTAATGAAGAGAAATATACTACATCCAGACCCGTTAAATCTTGGTTGTAGAAAGTGTGTGCTGTGAGAGAGTTACAAAGAGTTACAAGGAATGGTTAGTATATCGAAGCCCTTCCGGTCCATTTCGGGGAAATATTCAAAGTGGAAGGCGATACATTTTGCAATGCACTACACTCCTTACAGAGTGTGCACAATACTATCTACTGTCTTCTTGAACTGCTCAACTGAGGAAATGTTTACAACTTCTGAGGACAGTTTCTTCCAGGTAGAACATGCCTCAAATAAGAAACAGTTTCCACAAATACTAGTGCTTAATCTTTTCAATTCTAACTGCCAGCCATGGTTGCGTATTGTATGCATATAGAGGCTATTTTTTTTGGCTATGATGCACATTATCAAACCCATTATATATTATTAAAACTTGAGGTCCTGATGTGGCGGCGTCTACGCCGTGGGACCACCTCCCGGAGCTGCCAACCGCGGATGGCTGCCGACCCTCCACGGCCGGAGACAAGATCAATCGTCCAGTGGAGGATAACCGGATGCCGGCCGCGGGGAGCAGTTTCGGGAGCCAAACCGCCACAACTATCCCCTGCCCCCCCCCGGGGGCACGGGTCCTTGGAGTGGCTTCGGTCGCGCCGGGAATTTCCACACCTCTCACACCACACACACACATCACACAGTTTTTCCTACACCGAGAAATGACTCTCCGGCTGTCATTTCTCGAAGACTTCTTCTAGCCGGAGACATTGAGAGCAACCCAGGACCCACGTACACATACATATGTCCAACTTACTCAAAACCCATCACCTCGAGTCGCCACACTAAGGGTTCAGTTCTCTGCAATTCATGCAGGAACGGGACCCACTTCACCTGTACAACACTTGCCTCCAAGAAACACTACACGAACACCTGGACCTGTTCCTCATGCCCCTCCCTCTCCCAGTCAAATCCCTCACCTAAAACCCGTCCACCTCTCCTCCCCAACCCACCTAGCCTTCCCATATCATCCACTCCCCCCCCTAAAACCCGTCCACCTCTCCTCCCTAACCCACCTAACCTTCCCATACCATCCACATCCTCAACTCAACACACCACACCCCATCCTAATCCATTCCAACCCCCATCTCCTGCTCCCCAATCCCCACCCCCACCTCACCCATCCCAACCTCCAGCCCCTCCCTCACCCCCACCCCATCCTCGTGCAGCAGCACCCAACATACATCGTGCACATAACATTAACATTTTCCAATTGAACATAGATGGCATTAACACAAAGAAACACGAACTCTCACACTTCATCAAACAACACAACATACACATTGCCATCTTACAAGAAACAAAACTACGCACATCACAAAAAACACCCACATTTCATAATTTCACCACCATCAGACAAGACCGGGCTGTCGGAGGGGGCGGTGGACTCATCACCCTGGTACACAATGAAATATCATACATAGTAACCAGTGTACAAACCAAATCCCTCCTCCCCCCAAATGATAACACAACAGAAATACAATCGATTAAAATAGGCACTGGCAACAAATCCAACATAACCATCATAAACACATACATCCCTCCCCAAACATCCCCTACAGTACCAAATATATACAGACCACACTTACAACACATCACAAACACCCCACACATCATCCTGGGTGGTGACTTCAACGCCAAGACGTCGGCCTGGTTTGTCGACAACCCCGACACAGACAGAGGGCTGGTACTACAAAACCAAACAGATAACCTCATCATCCTTAACGACATCCATCAACATACCCATATTCCTCACCAAGCCCTCTATAACCCATCATCTCCAGACATCACCTTTTGCTCCCCAGAACTCGCCCCCACAACATCCTGGAGGGTGGTCAGAACCTTAGGCTCTGACCACCTCCCGATCATTATCACCACCAAAACCAGACTCACCCCAGCTAGCCACAAACACACATACACCAATTATAAAAGAGCTAACTGGGAAGCATTTACAAATGAGACAGAACAACACTTCACAACTCTAAACAGTACACCCATCACTAACATCGACAATGCTGTACACATACTCAATAAAACTATCCAAAACGCTGACAAGAAACACATTCCAAGAGGTAACAGAAAAAGACACAACCCCAACTTCACACCAGAAATTCAAAACCTCATCAGACAACGCGACACACTGAAACACTCCCCAGCACCCCACACACAAGACATCACACAACAAATTCAAGCACTCAACACCCAAACTAACAACAAAATACAAGAACAACAAAAACTAAATTGGAATAACTTCCTACAAACACTTGATCACAAAACAAACCCCAAAAAACTCTACAAAACACTAAACAGCATCACACTTTCCAACAGCAACACAACACAATCACATGCTGCAATCACAACAACAGACTCTACTCCTTCATGTAAACAACAAGCAAACACTCTCATCAATCACTTCTCACATGTCAGCCACCTAAAACCTCACAAAGACGACCGACGTGTCATCCGACGTAAGAGACAATTCCCCACAGACCCTGACTATACACCCTTCACCAATCACCAGACAAAGCATATCATCAACAATCTCAAGCACTCACCCGCCTGTGGCCTAGACAACATAAGCAACATACACCTCAGACACCTGGGACCACAAGGCATACAAACACTCACTAACATATCAAACTACAGCTATTCACACAACACAATACCAGACATTTGGAAGCATGGTATCATCATCACATTCCCCAAACCCAACAAAGACCCCACGCTACCCTCCTCGCACCGCCCCATCACACTCCTTTGCTCCCCCTCCAAAGTCATGGAACGCCTAGTATTACAACTAATTACACCCGACCTACCCCTAGCTCCAACACAACATGGCTTTAGACCACTGCACTCCACAAACACTCTTCTCACAGACCTTACACAAAGAGCTTTTGACGGCATCAACTCGGCTAGACCACCACACAGATCACTATTAGCCACACTCGACATTAGTAAAGCCTTCGATGCCATCCCCCGCCACAACCTAACAAACAAAATCTACAACACAAACATGCACAACAACACAAAAAGGTGGCTGGCCAACTTCCTAGCAGGCAGATGTGCACACGTATCTTTTGCCGGTCAGTCATCAAAAATCAGAAACTTTCCAAACGGAGTCCCACAAGGATCCGTCCTATCGCCCGCACTCTTCAATCTGTACATGCACGATATAACTACACCCAATACTCCCCAAATAAACTTAGCCTCCTATGCAGATGACATAACACTCACATGCACACACCATGACCCAAGAAGAGCAACAGATCTCCTTCAACCCTATCTCAACACACTACATGGCTGGTGCACTACAAACAGACTTAATCTAGCCCCAGCCAAATCCACCGCAACCCTGCTCACAAGCTGGACAGGTGAACACGAATACATCCCTCAACTCACCATAAACAACACACCCCTAACACATACACACACACCCAAAATCTTAGGAGTAACATATGATACTCATATGACATTCAAACAGCACACCACAAACATTAAAAAGAAACTGACACCCAGACTTAACGCCCTCAGGTCACTTGCTCACACAAAATTTGGACACAACAAAGAAACTACCACCACAGTATATAAACAATACATAAGATCAGTAATGGAATACGCAAGCCCAGCCTGGGCTTCTAACCTAGCTGAAACACATCATAAGACCTTACAGACGATTCAAAACAAAGCCCTGAAGATCATTACAGGCTGCACAGCTACTGCACCCACAGATCATCTACATCAAGAAACCAAAATCCTCAAAGTCAAAGACCATCTGGACATGAGAGGCACTCAATTCCTGGCAGCAGCCTCCACGAACCAAGACCACCCACTAAACTACATGGCAACACACCCACAGACACCAAGAAATATCAAAACAACACCCAGCACACGGTATCACACACAATTATTTTCCTCTCTCCCTCCCTGCCCACCCCGAACCAACTTCCAGAAGCACATCCATGCTCATATCTCTCGCCAATCCATCCACTCACTCACAGACAACACGCAGCTGCATGCACGACCTCCCGAAATCCATCCTTCCGAATCCTCCCTCCCTCGCGAGGACAGAGTCCACCTGGCCAGGCTGAGATGCGGACACCATCCAGCTCTCCTGAGCTATCAGAAGAGACTGGATGACTCCGTTGTCGACGCCTGCCCGGGATGTAACACAGCACCCCATACCATTAAACACATCATAGAAGACTGCATTTCACACAACCACTTACGCCAACAACACAACCTTCACTCAATGAGAGCTCTGTGGGAAAGCCCGATCGTGGCTGTGGCCTTCCTCAGGGACTCGGGGCTGTTCGGCCAGGCAGCTTAGGGAACAACAACAACAACAACATAAAAACTTGAATGAATTAACCTCGTAGTCTGCGTGATGAGAGAGAGAGAGAGAGAGAGAGAGAGAGAGAGAGAGAGAGAGAGAGAGAGAGAGAGAGAGAAGCAGATCACTACAGCTGAGATTCTTGTAACCCACGTTGTGTATAGAGACGCATTTTGAAAATACAATTATATAGTATATTGTATAAATTAATTCCTAATAAATATTTAATGTTGACCATTGTAAGCATGTGCAATGATGGTTTCACAATAATTTGTAATACATGAGAAAAATCGTCGCTAATCACTATCTGCCAGTTAGAGAAGGAAGGTGGGGGAGGTGGGGATAGTTTGGGGGTGGAAGGTGGGGGTAGACTTGGGCCTGACTCCCCACTTACACCTGCCCAGGGTGGAGTAGGGGAAGGAAGGACCCACCCCTGAGCAACTTTTAGTATGCGTGAGTCTATGTATATTCCTTAATTTATATCGACAGCTTTAGAGATAGTTGTTTATATATATATATATATATATATATATATATATATATGTGTATATGTGTGTGTGTTTGTGTGTGAGAGAGAGAGAGAGATTTGGATTCCATCTTACACCAAAAATAGATTGTGTGGCACCGTAATAATAATAATAATAATAATAATAATAATAGTATTAATAGTAAAAGATCGAGTAAATGACTGAGTTGAAAGTGTAGGACCTGGGTTTGATCCTGGGTCCCGTCTGAGGGGCGCAGGACACTTTCTCTCCGGGATGTATCGGTCTAAGGGAAGGCATTGTGGTATTTTAGTAACAATCTAATGGTTCAGAATGTTCGTAGCCAAGAATGTCGAGTAACGTCTGAGTTTAGTCAGCTAATTTGTATAATTTAGTATTTAACCCCTTTAG
>JBAKBP010027726.1:0-29661 GCA_037953745.1 Lithodes maja | reverse complement strand
ATAATTTCAAAGACTTTACCAAGAGTGGAAGTTATAGATATTGGTCTGTAGTTTGATGGATCTGAATAGGCACTTTTTTTAGGAACTGGATGGATGTTGCTTCTTTCCAGGGTACTGGGAAGCATGAGGTACCGGTATGAGTACACAGACGGAAACATTTTGCCAATACAGGAGCGAGCACCAAGGAGCAATTCTTAAGTACTATTGGAAGAATTTCATCTGGACCAGGAGCCTTATCTACTGAGAGATTCTGCAAAATAGTTTTGACATGTCTGGTGTGGATCTTAAGTGAGGGAATTTCAGGCGAAGGGGGGGGGGGGGGGGGGTTTGACTAGTTGAGTGAGATTAAATGAGTCTGCAAATAGCTCACATTCAAGACTAGCATCATCAGTCCTGGCTGAATGAGTGAGCCATTCAACATTATGGACATTAAAATCACCCAACACAGTGATTTCAGAAGAAGCATATAAGTTGAGGACAGGAGTTGTGAGGACAGAGCATCAAAAAGACTTTGCTCTGGAGGAGTATTTGGGAAACGGTAGATGCAACGTCCAGGTAGTGCCAAAAGTAAGCGAGAAACTTCCTGTTTTGGGGGGGATTACAATCATGCCAAATAGAACATGCACCCACACACTACTGCCTTATCAGAATGCAGGGAATATTAGTATGCTCTGCAACTCTAATTAACCCATTCCCTGCGGGTGACATTCTGGAACGCATAGGCAATTTACAGCAATTTCCAGGCTTTAAAAGCCTGTAGAAACCGTATAAATCGAGTGTTAGTGGGCGGGAGCATGAGGGACCTCCCTCCGACCCTCAGAGCAGCCAGCAGCTCACTGAGGGAGACTGTGTCTTGCACGGGTGTCTTACAACAGTGTTGCCAAGTGAGCGAGAGCTAATAATAGCGAGTTTTCCCGAATGAATATGGCAATGCTGCGGGTGAACCCCGCCACCTACGAAGCTCGTTCTGGTCTCATTTTGAAGCTATTTTCGCCTAGTTTTCAGCAGAATACAGTTCATTTAATTCACATGCTTGATTAAGCATTCAGGAGTGCCTGAATATGCCCTAAATAGCACAAATAGGCCTGCAGCGTAAGTGTTCATGCATAATAGTGATGCCAGTTTTACTCTTGCATAGGAATTTAATCAAAATATATGAGAATACTGTATTAATTAAGACGCCGTTCCGGATATTAATGATTAAATATTAACTAATGGTCATGCATAGCAATGTAGATAAAGCACACCTAGTATTCTAGCTTAATAGGGAAATTGTATATACTGGATACAGTATACAAAACTTTGTAAGTGAATGCAACATAAGTATATTAAAATGTAGTCCTATTTCATGTAGGATTTGTATATACAGTTAGTTTACACACATTTAAAAAAAATATATTATACTAAGTGGATATTGGCAATAATATGCCTTGTTGCGTAAAAAATCTACTCAACTTGATCATGACGTGACATATTCTTGTATCTGATTATCAAACTTTGCCCAACTCCTGTCAGTGGTGGCAAATTACAATCTACGCTTCACTAAACCTACCATAGTTCCCTGGTAGGGTTCTTTCTATCATAATAAAAGGTAGGAGACTGCCTGGGTTCCCCTGATACTCGGCCACACGACGATCATACATGGCTTTTTGATATCGGGCGATGTCTCCACGCTTTGCTCTTGTTGCCAGGTTCCAGTTACAGTCCAACATACTTTGATAGACTGCTCCTAGTTATTACTTAAAGGACACGCCAAGTGTCGACTCAATTTGGATATCAATTCAGTTGTGAAGAGCGGTTGTGAGAGTCAAAACTTGACTCGTCCATGTAAATAATAAAAGATCGTTTTCCACCATGTGAGTATAATTCTCCATTCAAACATTCACTGCATCTCTCCTCAAACTCTATTTCTCGGGGTAGTGGGAGGTGGGAGGGGCTAGTGGGAGGGAGGGAGGAGTAGTGGGAGATGGAGGGAGGGAATGGGTAGTTGGAGGTGGAGGGAGGGATAGTGAGCGGTACAAAGGAAATCAAGCAACAACAGGTCTAGTGACTCTTCTAGGCTGCTTGTCCTCCAAAAGACTGAGGATCAAGTGTCCAAACAGTGGTTTAGAGTGGGTAAGGGAACATTGGAAAGGAAACTACTGCCCTGGAACTAATGTCCGTGGCAGGATTGGGAAGTTAGTAGGGGACAGATGGGTTAGTAACTGAGGGGAGGATAAAATAAAGTTATTCATTTACAAACGCAGTCAGTCGCGGGTTTGATGCGAGATATTTGTCTAGGCGAAGTTTAAATGAATCAACGGTGCTGCAGTCTATAACATCTCGGGGAAGCCCATTCCATAAGTTGACAACTCGGTTGAAGAAGAAATGTTTAGCTTCGTGTGAGTTAAAAGATTTACCAATAATTTTGCACCCGTTTCCCCGCGTGTAATTAGATTGGTCGATAGTGAAGTACTTACTACAGTTCATATTGTCGATGCCTTTGATGATTTTGAACACTTTAATTAACTCGTTCTAGCTTGTCTAGATCTTTTTGGTAATAAGGGCACCAGGATTGAACGCAGTATTCCAGAAGAGGGCGGACAAGAATTGTAAAGGGTTAGCATAACGTCTTTGGATTTATGCTCAAATGACCTGCCTATAAAGCCAATTATTTTGTTTGCCTTCTTAACTACTTCTGAACATTGTTTACTCGGTTTTAGGTTGCTCGATATTGTTACTCCCAGATCGGTTTCTCTGTTTACATTCTTAAAGCTGAGTCATTCATCAAATAGTTTGCTTTCTCATTTTGGTATCCAATATGTAGTACTTTACATTCATCCGCATTGAAACTCATTTGCCAAATTTGGGCCCAACATGACAACTTATCTAGATTGTGTTGCATATCGTCAACTTGTTCTTTTGAGAGTACCCTATTTGCAAATTTTGTATCGTCAGCAAATTTTGAGATTGTACAGGCGAGACCCTCATCTATGTCGATGTAAATTAGAAAGATAATTGGTCCTAGTACCGATCCCCGCTACTTACATTGGTCCATTTAGATGCCTTACCGTTTATGACTACTCTTTGTTTTCTGTCGCTGAGCCAATTTTCTATCCATTTCAACACACCGTCTTGTATTCCATGCGCTTTTAGTTTTAGCAGTAAACGTTTGTGGGGAACTTTGTCAAAGACCTTTTGAAAATCAAGGTATATAATCAAGGTGGAGGGAGGGAGGGGGTAGTGGGAGGTGAAGGGAGGGAGGGCTAGTGGGTAGAGGCTTTATTTATTTCATTGGAGGTGTTTGGTGTTGGAGTGAAATTAATAAGAAATAGATTGTAGGGTTTGGCGGGTCAATATGGGCAGCTTATATTACCCAGAGTGAAATAAAATAAAATGTAGTCTGTACATCTTGATTAGATTCTTCTCGTGTAACAAGATGTGCATTATTAGGAAGCATGCTACAGCATGATTAAAAGAATAGGGACATAGTTTGTATTGGGTAATGAACTGGGTAAGTTTCCTTGTATACGGTAGTGGAAAGATATTTTCGAGTTTATATATGCAGAAAGTTAAAGTAATTTATAAATATAACATTTATTTTGTAAGCCAATATTCTTAACATGGTATAAAATACAGCCTACTAGCTATCATTTGGAATAATACAGCCTACTAGCTATCATTTGGAATAATACAGCCTACTAGCTATCATTTGGAATAATACAGCCTACTAGCTATCATTTGGAATAATACAGCCTACTAGCTATCATTTGGAATAATACAGCCTACTAGCTATCATTTGGAATAATACAGCCTACTAGCTATCATTTGGAATAATACAGCCTACTAGCTATCATTTGGAATAATACAGCCTACTAGCTATCATTTGGAATAATACAGCCTACTAGCTATCATTTGGAATAATACAGCCTACTAGCCATCATTTGGAATAATACAGCCTACTAGCCATCATTTGGAATAATACAGCCTACTAGCTATCATTTGGAATAATACAGCCTACTAGCTATCATTTGGAATAATACAGCCTACTAGCTATCATTTGGAATAATACAGCCTACTAGCTATCATTTGGAATAATACGGCCTACTAGCTATCATTTGGAATAATACGGCCTACTAGCTATCATTTGGAATAATACAGCCTACTAGCTATCATTTGGAATAATACAGCCTACTAGCTATCATTTGGAATAATTAACTGGTAAAGAAACGATGCTTGACCTGCTAAGCAAAGACAAATAGAATACCTATCACAAATAATTGTGTCAAAAGAGTTCTCGAGGGCACTGGATTTAATATGGAGGAGATGGCTTATGAAACCTTGCATACAATAGTTACTATGAAACGTTATTCAATATCAAATACTGACGAAGCCCGATGATTATCAAACCTCTAAACAATTAGAGGTATGCTGTATAATATATACAATTGACACAACTAGGTTACCGGGTATTTATTCCACGCATACAAATAGCTTAACTACCTTAATATAGTCTGGGAAGCTGTTTAAACTTTTTGGTAATCCCTAAATCAATCTCATAGCTTATTTTACCTATAATATGTTATACATAATTAGAAAGTATCCATGGAAAAAGAGGGTTTAATAAGACATAGTTTGACCTATGAATCATTGGATGTTTACGTTATCTCCCTACACCCTGAAATACTAAAAGAGCTATAGTTCTTTTCTCCAAGCTTAGGAGCGTTTCATAAACTTGCACTCTCCTCCATAAAGATATAAGATATTTACGGTATGGGAATAGCATATGGATTATATGGATTACACTATGATCAAACTTTGTTGAAGGAGGTATGAAATAGTGAAACATAATTATTAAAGTTTGTAGTGGTATTTTTTTTAATAATACAAATGTCGTCGGATAATCGAAGGGTGGTGTTATACACGCCAAAGTTGGGCGGAGGGATCTCCAACACAATTTACTGTATGGAATGATGGAATTATATATATATCGCAATATTGCTTTAATACAGTATACTGTATATTAATATTCTTATAGGTAATCCTTTAATTGTTACCTTCTATTGTTCCTCGACATTATATTAATATCATACATTTTGTGTTTTAATTAATGTTATGTTATACCATGTTGTTATTCCTATGAACCATACCATATTCAGTTTCATTATTTGTGTTGTATCAGGTCAGGTGAAGGAATCGAGGGATAAGCCTTTACAACGGCTCCTCGTATCTACATTCTACTTTTCCAATTTTTCTGAAGAGTGTAGCGAGTAGAGTGGAGCGAGAGGAGGCTGTTGGAGTAATTTGACGACCTATACTATAAACACCCATTATTGGTTATATTATTCGCATGAATAAACTACTGTGTGTAGGGATATACAGTATACCTATATAGTTAATTATAAAAGAAAATTACACGCACCACTTTAAACTCTGAAATGTGTGCCTGTTACATCTGTCATGGATACCCAGAACATTTTCGTTTCCTTTTAGCATTGATATTCCATCCATTCAAATAATGAAATAGTGTGTGTTTGTGTCTGTTTTCTGGTCGTAATCCACCAAGAAACAGGAAGTTTCTCGCTTACTTTTGGTGCTACCTGGACGTGTCAAACAGAGCCATTTATGGAGAACCAAACGCATCATATATAGCATTGCTTAGAATATCGCCATCAGAGGGCACTAATGGATGGCTTAATTTCCATACCACGACTTTAGTCCCAGACTGTACAGTACTTCCATGATTAGAAATAGGTGAAGTCCACCAATATTAATGAGTGAGCATCCGAGTGTACAGTGGTCGTCATTTGTAGAATAATGTAGTACTCTAGAATCAACTGAGCTTATAATACATACCGATATTCGTTACCGGTACTGTATAATTTTCTGAAGAACAATACTATTGTAGGAAGAAGGGTTCGAGTGACTTGTGTTATAGACACGGTAATAGAAGACTAAATACATTTAATAAAAAGAAAAACGGGTCTAATATTAAAATTATTGTTAATAATATCGAAATTTCGGAATTAAAAAATTAAAAGATTCATTGAAAGGCCTACAAAAGAAAAGTTTTTCTCCTTTTATAGAAAATATTCTAAACAATAAACATAATTTCACAAATAAATTTAAGAATATAGTCTTTGCTTTTATGGGATATATTAGAGCTAATTCTAAGAAATCCAAAGATAACCGTATTAAAGATAAAGTCATGTCCACTTTAAATTATTCCTCTAAAATTTTAGACAAAATTAATATTAACAGTCTTATTAATTCAAAGAAAGTTAAGTCCATGTTACCAGATGGTTGTAAAGATTTCAAACCATTAATAGTGTATTCATATGAACGACCTGTTGGGTCTATTATTTGTAATTATAATAAAGTTTTAGGGGATCTTTCAGATAATGATATTTTCAATAATAATAAATGCGTGTGTGAAAGAGTCCTGGATATGCCAGCTAGCAGACGTGATGCACTAGCAAAGTTCATTTATAGTCCGATATGTCACATATTAACAGGTGATGTAGAACTAGTTAAACATTTTGCAAACGACAAATTAGCGGAGCTATGTCGTAAAGGGTTTAAATTTAGAATAGGGAGTAATAAAGTAACATGGGACATAATTTTAAAAGATAGTTTTTTCAGTCAATAAATTAAAAGATAAATTGTTAAAAATTGCGTGCTGCGATGCGAGAGAACTAGAAGCATGGTCTAAATTATTAATTAAGTTAATTAGAAATAAAAAAATTCTCGCTTAATGCTGGGGTCACACATTCACGTATATGCTCCCGTACGAAGGTTTATTGGTAGTTGGCAACCGAATACGTAAAACGTAATGGCTTAGTACGCAAAACTTCAATGAAATTGTGTCTAGTCGTGGGGGTTGGTACGCATGGCGGGTGTAGCCACGCTGGTCTTGTAGGTGGTTGGTGCGGCCGAGGTTGCCCGGTATCCTTTGGATTGCGAATCGGATACGGGGCTAGTGCTCACGTATGTAAAAAGTTGGGAATGCATACGTTTTACCTGTCTACCTGCTACGTATTACGGGTGCAGCCACGTAAAACGTAGCAGCTAGACAGGTAAAACGTAAGTTTCGTCCGCCAATCGTACAATGTTCACGTAAAACGTGAAAGTGAAAGTAAGTCCGGCCGCATCTGGCAACACCGCCACACTACGTGTTGGCGGGAAGATGCGGCACCGTTGTATGGTGGGGTCACGGGGGACCAGCGGGGGACACTCCGTCACACCTCTCACCACACCGGAGCAGCAACCAACAAGCCAACCCTGCCACCCTCCACCCTGCCGAAAACAAATCGTAGCAGCGAAACGACTGCACCTATGGCTTTAATATTTTTACCACATGTACCTTACCCTTTAGGCTACCCACCACAAAAATCCCAAATTCCTCCTCCCACCCACTCGTTGACTGTCGGTCCCGTCAGAAGGAAAAAAAAGGAAAATCTGTGGCGGCGAAACGACTGCACCAATCGGGTCCATATTTGTGTGACAAGTCCCTTACCCTTCTGCCTTCCCCCCACCACACCCCCAACCACCTCCAACCACCCACTTCCAGCGTATCCGTACGAAGATCAGGAAAAAAAGGAAAATCTGTGGCGGCGAAACTACCTCACCAATCGGTTCCATATTTGTGTGACAAGTCCCTTACCCTTCTGCCTTCCCCCCACCACACCCCCAACCGCCTCCCACCACCCACTTCCAGCGTATCCGTACGAAGATAAGGAAAAAAAGGAAAATCCGTGGTGGCGAAACTACCTCACCAATCGGCTTCATATGTGTAACACAAGTCAATTACCCTTCTACCTTCCCCCAACCAACCCGAAAACCACCCTCCCATCACCCTCCCACCCATACATTCCGATACCATAAAAGTCTCTGTAGTCTATAGTGTCTTTTCAGCTACTTTCGGGACCCATCGGGGACCTGATTTCTGGCGAAAATGGACAAGGGGAGTGTTTTTTTTACCATTATCCTTCCTTTCTCTCCCAACTTGATAGATTTAGCCAAAAAAAACAAAAAAAAAAACTCTGGCACTGGCAGAAGCACACCGTCAAAATTGGCTGGCACTCAGCGGGTGAATGGTCTTTCCTCTATAAAGGGAGTTCACAAAATTGAACTCCTCCAGGATGAATTCCGCGATGTTGTTCATGGTGCCGATGAAGGACTGGGAATGGGAATAGTGTGGCCATTCCTGCCCTTTTGTAGTTCCCAGATTCCAACCCAGACCTACGTGGTTGACAAAGACTGTCTTTGTCTGTGTTTGGACAGACGGGTGTGCCTACGATTGTCCGGACACGGTCCACGTAATGCCTACAAACTCACAAGACGTACGGCCTCAGCTACGTAGGTATTGTGGGGGCGTGGCCATGGGCGTGGCCTGTGGTACGCAAATCGGGCAGCCCAGGCGGACTAACGGGGACATGCTTACGCAAGTCGCAAGGACGTACGTAGCTCCATACGACTGCATTACGTCTGACGTAACACTTGCCCCGTTACGGTACGTATGTCGGGTAGTGCAATAGTCTTCCTCTAAACGGGCGTACACGGCCGGACTACGCCCGTCATTACACAAAATTGGCGATCACGCCTGACGTGAGCATACGGGAGCGATATACGTGAATGTGTGACCCCAGCATAAAAATGAATTTAATCTTTCAGATTTTATAGACTATAATTATAATAAGCTTAAAGCTGATTTAATAAATTTACATAAACATTTTGTAATCACTACAGTAGATAAAGCCAGCAATAATTATAGCTTCACATGTAAGAAATTTTATCTTGAAAACATGAAAAAAGAATTAGGTATTAAGGGTAACATATTACGTAAAAATATTTGCGGTAATTCTGTTTATGAAATTCAAAATAATCTGAATATTGATAACTTAATCGATGAACATACCAAGAAAAATATAACATTTGATATTAAACTTTCTGATAAGAACAAGTGCATTGCAAAATTATACATGTTACCTAAATTTCATAAAAGACCTTATAAATATCGCTTTATTGCCGGAGCAAAATTTGCTACCACTAAAACTCTATCAGAACAAGTCGTAAATTGCTTAAAATACATTAAAAGTACTCATAAAAGATATTGTAATACCATCATGAGAAGAACTGGCATTAACTATTATTGGAGTGTTGACAATTCGTTAGAAGTTATTGATAAAATAAATACCATGCCGAAAGTTACCTCGGTACATAGCTTCGACTTTTCAACTTTGTATACCAATTTGCCTTTAGATTTAGTATATTCAGAGCTTTGCTTTATTATAGATTTGCACTTTGACAGGTTCGTTGGGAATGGTAATTATTTCATAAATGTTTATACATATTTTAATAATGCATCACTTAGCTCTACTCCCACTAGTTCTGTATATTTTGATAGAACTAAACTTAAAGATGCCCTTAAATTCCTCCTTTTCAATACTTATGTTTGATTCGGCCCGTACATTTTCAAACAAATATTAGGAATTCCTATGGGTGGAAATGCTAGCCCTTTAATTGCAGACTTATTCTTGCTTGCTTTAGAATTTAAATATATAAAAGACTTAGTTGACAGTAGCTGGAAAAATAAAATCCCAGAAAAATTAGCACTTGCTAAACTGTTAAGTAATAATAGTAGATATATTGATGATATTCTTGTTTGCAATTTGTTAAATTTTAATCAAGTTGCTAAACTTATTTACCCTAATTCTATTCCCCTCACACAATGTAACGTAAATTATAAAGTTGAAAATGTTCTTGATATAAATATAGAGATTGTTAATGAACAGTGCATGCTTAAAGTATATCACAAAGTTGATGATTTTAATTTTAACGTAATAAACTTTCCTTTCCCTAGTAGTAATGTCGATGGTAAGATGACTTATAATTGTTTTTATTCCCAATTAATAAGATTTTGTAAAATCTGCACTAGGGTAGATGACTTTTGGGCTGGAGCTAGGTTGCTATACAGACTCTTAGTGGACAGAGGTTTTGAGGCAAGTAAATTGTTCCATAAATTTAATCTTTTTAGGGTCAATTATTGTGACTGTATTCTAAAATTTGACCTCAATAATTTTAATCAAGCATTTTTAACTTGAAGTTTCTTGTATAACCTCTGCTTACTTTTTGTCTGTATTTATTGTTTTTTGTCTGTATTTATTGTTTATCTTTTTCTTTTTCTATTATTAATATTAATATTGATGATTTTTTAAATGTATTGTTCTTGTTAAAAGAGTACCCTTTGTTTAAATCTGGTGTTACTTCATATTTTGCAATTATTTGTATTTATATTATATGTATTCATTGTCGATAGTATCAATTGCTTACTTTTGCGATTTCCTTAGTTTATTTGTGCTATAAATGTAAGTTATTTGTAGGGTAGTTATTGATAGGGGTCACTTGAGGCATGCTATGCTTACAGGTACCTACCCGATAGCACTATCGTTAGTGAGTGCTGTACTGTATTTTATATATTATTTTGTAATAGTATAGATATCTTATCAATATTTGTATTTTGTACTATTGTTAATGTCTTGTCATGTTGCAAATTTGATTTTAAATAATATTTTGACATTTAACATTTAGTTTCTTTATTCATGCAGAGTTTAGTAAAATTTGCCAGAACGTCCCGGACTTCCCAAACTTGACTACTTCCTTTAACGTGACGATAGTGCGTTGTTATATGTGCGATTAGTTTGCTTGGGAAACAGATTAACTTGCTCATGTAGTAATGTACACCCTATGTGGTGGATTGTGTTCTTTTATTTAATAATTTTCATTTTAGTAAGCGTTGTTTCCACATAGCGATTTTGATAATTTAATTTGACTTTATATTGTCCTTGTCCCAATTTTGGTTTGTTTAGTTTGCATGTTTTACATTTTAATACAGTACTATACAAACCTTAAAGCTGTAATGCCAACACTTATCATTCATTGTCACACACTCAAAACCTTTCCAGTCAAGAGGTGGTCTTATTGTATTCCACCCCTTGTTCTGCCCATTTGTTTGGCAATTTTAAGACGTTTTGCACCATTAGTTAAGTTATTAGATTATGTTTCGCCCCATTCAGGTATCAATCTTTTTCTGGACAAGGAAGAGTGATTCTGCAAATTAGGAGAAATAGACCATTGGCCGGAATATTTTTGTACCAACAAACTTTAGATAGAACATACGGGTACCATAGTAACCCTCAAAGGCATCAGCTGAGCAATACCCGGTTCCAAATTGATAGGCCAGAAATCGTTAACCCTAACTTCTGTAACGTATACACAAGTACACTTGGCATAGACTTGTGAGGGGAGAGATTGTAGAGAGGGCATTGATGGATTATGTGCTGGTGACAAGGGAAAGATTGTGTAGACTGCTGGATGTGAATGTGATGAGAGGTGAGGCGGAGGGTATGTCAGATCATTACCTGGTGGAGGGAAAGCTAAGAGTTACGAGTTACAGGAGAATAAGAGACAAGTGTGAAGTAAGGGAGGTAATAAAAGTTAGTGAGTTAGAGAAGAGTGAAAAAGAGAGAGAGTACAAGGAAAGACTAAATGAAAAGTGGATGGAAGTGAGAGAGATGGAAGAGAGAGAAGTAGAGGTTGAATGGCAACAGTTTAAGGAAGGAGTGAAAGCAAGTGCAGAGGTAGTATGCGGAAAAAAGAAAGTAGGAGGCAGAGGTATCAGGAAGGGAAGCGAGTGGTGGAATGATACGGTGAGAAAGGCAGTTGAGGAGAAGAGACAGTGTTTTGAGAGGGTTTTACAGGATGGTAGTGTTGAGGTATGGGAGAGGTACAATGAGAGAGGCAAAACGGAAAATTAGAGAAGCGAAAAAAGATGCAAACGAAAGGTGGGGTCAAAGGCTGAGTGAGAATTTTGAAGAACGAAAGATGTTCTGGAAGGAGGTCAATAAAGTAAGGAAAGGAGGACAAAAGAGGGAAGAGTCAGTGAAAGATGAAAATGGAGAATTACTAGTGGAACCAGTTGAAGTGAGGAAAAGATATGCCGAGTATGTTGAATCTGTTAAATACAAGAGATGGAAGAGAAGCAGTGATTGAAGCAGAGGTGGATGGAGATAGGTTACCCAGGCCACCCAGGTGGCAGGGAATGAATGAAAGGATTGAGGAAAATAAGGTGAAAGAAGCAGTGAAACAAATGAGAGCGGGAAAAGCAGAAGGTTTGGATGGTATTGCTGTGGAGTGTATAAAGAAGGGTGGAGATGTGATAATAGATTGGTTGGTGAGACTTTTCAATGTGTGCTTTGCTGTGTCAATGGTACCAATAGACTGGAAGAGTGCATGTATTGTGCCATTGTACAAGGGGAAGGGAGATCGGCAGGAGTGTTCAAGTTATAGAGGTATTAGTTTATTGTCAGTGGTTGGAAAGCTGTATGGCAGGGTGTTGATAGAGAGGATAATAAAGTGTACGGAAGTTGCAATAGGAGAAGAACAGTGCAGTTTTAGAAGGGGAAGAGGGTGCGTGGATCAGATGTTTGCAGTAAAACAGTTCTGCGAGAAGTATTTAGAGAAGCATAAGGAGATATTTTGGGTTTTTATGGACTTGGAAAAAGCGTATGATCATGTGGACCGTGAAACAATGTAGAAGGTGTTAGGGATTTATGAAATAGGAGGAAATTTGTTAGAAGCAGTTAAGAGTTTTTATGAAGGGAGCAGAGCATGTGTGAGAGTAGGAAATGGTGAGTTGAGTGAATGGTTTGAGGCAAAGGTAGGTTTGCGACAGGGTTGTGTAATGTCACCATGGCTGTTTAATATGTTTATGGATGGTGTGGTGAGAGGTGAAAAGGAGAACTATGGGAAGAGGATTGGGTTTAGTAGGAAAGAATGGTAGAGATTGGGAGTTGAATCAGTTGCTGTTCGCTGATGACACAGCATTGGTGGCGGATTCTGATGAGAAACTGCAGCGGGTAGTCAAAGAGTTTGGTGTGGTTTGTGGAAGGAGGAAACTGAAGGTGAACGTCAATAAAAGTAAAGTAATGGTGTGTAATAGGGGAGAGCATAGGGTGAATCTAGATGTGAGGCTGGATGGGGAAATATTGGAGCAAGTAGAGTGTTTTAAATATCTAGGAGGAACGATAAGCAGGAGTGGAGGTATGGAAGTGGAGGTAAAACAGAGAGTGTGTGAAGGAAGGAAGGTTTTCGGAGCAATGGGTAGTATGTGGAAGACGAGAAATCTCGGAGTGAAAGTAAAAACTGCACTGTATCAAGGAATTGTTGTGCCAACAGTGATGTATGGGGCTGAGACATGGGCTCTGAAGAAAAAGGAGAAAAGTGGGCTGGATGTGATGGAGATGAGCTGCTTGAGGAGTATGTGTGGAGTTACTCGTAGAGACAGATTGAGGAATGAAGAGATACGTAGGAGAGTGGGGCAGCAGGAACATTTGTCAGCCAGAGTGGACAGAAGGGTGCTGAGCTGGTATGGTCATGTTGAACGAATGGGAGATGAAAGGCTTACAAAGAGAATATGTGAGTCAGGTACAAGGGGAGATAGAAGGGCAGGAAGACTCCCATTGAGATGGTGAGACTGTGTAAGAAAGGCTTTGGATGATAGAGGAATGACTATAGATCAGGCAGGGGAAGTGGTGGTGGACAGGAGTGAATGGAGAATGATTGTGAATAGTTGAGTGAACACGTGGTCATTTGGAGTAAGGGGTCGGGCGCAAGTTGTACTAGATAATAGTCCATCAGGCTCCTGGCCCGGGGAGACGATTAATATGAAGGGTGTGCCTGGAAGTGTGGTGGGAGGGCTTGTGGCTTTGGCTCCGCTGCATGTCTGCCTGCCGAGATCGGAACCTCTCCGGGTGGTTGGGGGCCGGGGGAGTGCTGGAGCGACCTTGGTGACCCTGGTCTCTGGGTCTTCTCCTGGGTGACCTGGATGTGTGTGAGTTTGTGCTTTTTATCTGTGTTTATTTGTTGTTTTATGTTGTTTTTCCTGTTCTTGCTCTGTCTTGAGTCGGCTACCCCCAAAATGGGGATTGGGCCTGAGCATATAGATAGATAGATAGAACTTCTGTAACTAAAAAAAGGGCTAGAGCAAATGGACTGTAAATCTTCACATCTATTCCCTGGCTGACCCTTCTCAAAGGGGAGGTGTGGTGTAGTGGTCTTGCCACTGGACTGGTATTCCTAAGGTCCCGGGTTCGAATCCGAAGTATCAATGGGAAGATATTATTGGGATTGAATTTATGCCATACTTGGTATCAGTGTATTACCACAAAGCCCACCAACATGCCATATAAAATACCATCGCTGTCTCCAATAAATTAGCATGGTATGAATATTCCCATATTCAAAATTTGCTAATGGGGGCAGTGCCTAATTAGTTACGAGGGTACGAGACCGTGAGTAGGGTGGCGAGATAGTTGTGAAGCAGCTCTGAAGAGTCAGGTGTTGCCTCAGGGCTACGAAGGGCCGGCCAGGTGTAATGCTCTACAGTAAGGCCATGAACGAGCCGGTTGAAGCTCTCCAGCTATCTCAAAGTCTCATTCACTGTCTGGAATAAGACCTCCTGGATTCACCGTGTTGTGTTGAACGGTTGAATATACAGGCTTTAAGCCTAGGCTATGTCCGAAGGTGGAAGCTGGATATATTACAAAAAAAAAAATGGTAGAAGTATTACCTTGATTACACCAGTCGTTTGTGAGGTTAATGTTCATGAGTTTTGGCTTACTTATTTAGAATTTGTAAGAAATCGCGGGACATTTTTCTAACGAATAATTTACAAATTTTGCTTGAAGGGGGGCTGAGCGGGCATTTTGTAGTACCGGTACTGGTATGAAGGAAGTCTGGGAAGGCGTTTTTGTTAGCCTAGGGGACGAACTAAAATATACAGAGAGCAGACCCCCAGCTGACTCTATGCCATATGTAGATCTATAGCCCCAATTTTAACACCGAAGGCAGACCCCTAGCCAACTCTATCCTATGTGTAGATCTATGAACCTGATGTAAACACAGAGAACAGACCCCTAGATATGACTATCCTACATATAGATATATAGGCCCAATGCAAACAAAGAGAGCAGACCCCTAGATGACTTTAACCTATATGTAGATCTATGGGCCCAATGTAAACACAGACGGTAGATCCCTAGATGATTCTATCCCATATGTAGATCTATGGGCCCAATGTAAACACAGAGGGCAGACCCCTAACATTCCGCTTTCGACTGCCGTACGGTGTGGACGTCCGTTCCTCGTCGGTCGCCCTTTGTCCACTAGCGGAATTCGACTATATTAATTGCCCACTTGTGTGCGGTGTTGTGCTCAGTGTATGGTGGGCAGGAAGTGGTCTCGCCGTTAAGTGCGTCCACGGCCGATCGACAAGGAGGACTTTGTTTACCACCATTTATGTGGCGGTACTGGTGGAACCGGCACTGTGATGTCGGCTGGTGCCGAGTTACTGGTGATGGAGTCATCTCCGCTCTCTACAAAGCGCGGCCGGTAGTCAAGTGACCCCTCTGATGGCGCCGGGGGCCCTGATATCGGCGGTAACAAACGCCTTCATGCAGGGTCGCCCGCACGGTCCCTGCCGCCCATGTGGTTGGTGGTAGGGTGGTCCACTACCTCTTTCAGGAGAAAGAACGCCGTCCAGTGTTTAGTTGCCCGGCGGCGGTGTCGAAGGCCATCAATGAGGCACATTTTGGAAAGTATGTGATTGAGGGAGAAGTGAGGGTTCCTGGGGCGGGCATGTCGGTGTGTGTGGGGCTATCATAGAACTGCCTCTCATCCCTACCTACGCCCCCTGAGAAGATGAAGTTGGGTAACTGGGATGTCACCTGTAAGGTCTCGGCTTCCCCGGCTGGTGGCATGTATGTGTACGGCAAGATAGGTCCTGTGGCACCATCCATCCAGGAGGGTGACCTATTGTTGTCGAGGGTTTTGGGGACTACTCAGGCTGACCTACTGGATGTGCAACGTACCGTATGCGGACTCTGGCTGAAGGGGGGGGGCCTTGGTTCCTTCGGTCTTTTGCTGCCTTCGCTTCTTGGGTTCTAAGTTGCCGGACAGAGTGGTACAGTTTCCGGGTGGAGAGGTATACCTTCCCCCTCCTTCAGTGTTACAACTGTCATCACTTTCTCCTCCCGGCTCAACTCGAAGCGTCAACAGCACTTAGCCTGCCGCTTGAGATTTGACCATATTTTGAGTATTACATTGCTCATTTCTTTATTTGTTTGCATCAGCTGTAGCTAAGAGCTAGTTAAACCGCCCAGTAGTTGCTTTGCATGTTATTCTTCTTTCTTTTTTGACCGATAAATGTTTGATTATTGAGACTGTGCGACGTTAACCACTCCGTTAGAACCGCATGGCTTGTCCTACAGTGACTCGCTAGGATCGCCAGGGCAGTGGATGGGGCTACAGTTTATGTATTAGAGTGTGCTTTATTTCATATGAAAGCTTGTGTCATGGGCAGTCCAGAAAGGCTCTTTGTTTTCACCCATGTCAAGGCTTTCTATATTGAATTGTAAAGTATATGTTTTATCATTAACTAGTAATGATGGGATCTGGGAGAGAGAGCGAGAGTAGAACAGAGTGAGAGGGGGGCGCGCAGTGTTTTTGCCCCGCTCGATGACGTCACGGCTGGCTGCCTCATGGGGGTTGGGTGAGGGAGGTCCTTACCATGTTGCTAGCTTCTTTGCTAGTGGCTAGAGGACTTGTCACCGCTTTTTTCCCACGCGGCTCGAGCTAGTGCGAGTATATATACAGATCCTCGCCACTTTTTCCCTCAGATCTGGTTTCTAGAACGCATCTCTCTTTATCCCTTGATACCTGTTCCCCACTCTGCACCTGAGAATCTTTTCGTCTGCCTACCTCTCTCTTTTCCCATATCTTCCACCACCTTTTATTAATACCATATCCCCTCTGGTTAACTCTGCAAAATCAGCTTCATGCTGGCCAGTTGTATTGTGCGTTAAGGTCTGATATAACCTATGTATGTTTAGTGTTAAGATAAGTTGATCACGAAGCATTGGTTGGCATTCATATTGTTGAGTACCGCTTCCTATAATTATTAGTGTTCTGCTGGATTAGATAATGCTAGACTAGGAGTCTGATATTATAAGGTATTGTTTTCTATGAGTGCTGGCTTTAGTTAAAAGCTGCACGACATACCTGAGAACTGGAGTTGATTGAGTAAATTCTAGTCTGTGTGCCATTGAGAGTAGAGCATGCACGAATGAGGGCTTTTTGCCTATACCATTCTGCACTGTTCTAAGCTCGTTGTTTGTCTTTGAGGTACGCCAGGACAACGCTTAATACTTCGGTATTAAGGTTTCTCAAGAGAGCTACCCTTCCCTATAACGTAATATTTGACGCACACACTTGAGATTTGCACTAGGCTATGCGGCATGCCATGCGCACCAGTATCTCGTATCATTGACTCTAGCTAGACTTTATCAATCATAGTAGACATTAAGTATATTAAACCAAGTACTGTTTATAATTATGCATACCCATTTATGATTACACAAGCATTTCGCAGCCTAGTTTGATGTATTGAGACACAAACGACTTAGGCTCTTTTTGTTGATAGGAATACTGCATTGTTGTGGCGATCATTATTATTGTTGTAGTGTTTAGGATATTCTTGGCTCCGACGGCATTATATATTATGCCTTTTTGTGTGCTTAGCCTGCACGAGCATTGTTCCGCTGCCTGCCATTTTGGGTTCCATTTCCGATACGAGCATCTTTATAGCATCTAACATTTAAAGAAGATTCCTTGTTGGTGTTGAAGGACTTTAGTGCACTTTCTTTCATGCAGGAGTGCCTGACATTTATTGATTAAAGTAACGTAAGCTGTAATAATAATAATAATAATAATAATAATATTTATTCAGTTAGCAATTTACAGAGTTGGTACCACATAGTTTGTTACAAATATGACATGTACCAGCCTTGCATAATTCCAACTAAGGATAGCCCAATAAGGCCGTTAGGCGTATTTCCATTGGGGTCCTTGTAACTTCTCTTACCACCTTACTCTGCATACCATAACCAAGCACCTTCGGTTATAGGTAGTAATAGGCTGTTTTCACATAATATTAAGCCTAGAGTAGACGCACATTTATTGAGAGTTTGATAGCCTATTATTGCATATAGAACTCAGTAGAGTATTTGTGTTCTTTGTTCACTGGGAATATACATCAGAGGTTGGATCTAGCGCTTTCCGTTGTAGCATTTATGCCATTACTAGTCCAATGAATAAGATCCCTGATATATTTAAACCTCAGTCGTAACAAATGGCGACCTTACCTAGGATTTGGTGAACCTACATTTTTTAGCAGGGAACATTTGTTGTTTTGGGGAATATTTTGCGGGGATCAGCAAGAATTTTTTTTTTTTGCAACATAGTATAGCCCTTGAGTATTTCCGAGAGTTTTTGTGTGTATATTGAGGTATAAGAGTTTGGGGTACTTCTTCTCTGAATATTGAGGTGGGAAATTTTTGTGAGCATCATGTCTTATACCGGATCAGAGGAGAATGGAGACACGGTACATAATGTCGAAACTGAGGAACAGCAGTATGGTGAAATGGTTAATCAGGGTGGGTTGCCCCTGGGGGGACCACCGGTAATTTTAAACCGTAACCGTGCTGCTGATCAGTCTGTCTCGCACTTATTGAAACTGGTTCCGGTGTTTGTTGAGAGTGGGGTAACAGAATTTTTCGCACGCTTTGAGAAGAAGTGCCAGGAACACCAGTGGCCAGAGAATAAATGGGCAGCACTTGTATCCTCTAGATTAAGTGGCAAGAGTCTTAAAGCCTACGATGCGTTACCTTGGGAGTCATGTATTGTGTATGAGGATCTCAAGGAGGCTTTCCTGAGGGCTTACGAACTGCAACCAGAAACGTACCGTTTGAAGTTCCGGGATGTAACCTTTTTGGAACACGCCCGGGACTTGTCCGATGCTATGGGGAACTGGCTCCGATCTGAGAAGGTCACAACATTTGATGAAATTAAGCAGTTGATGATGTTGGAGCAGTTCTTTAAGAGCACGGGCGGTGATCTAACTTTGAACTTAAAGGAGAAAAACCCAAGAACTCTAGTCGAAGCAGCAGAAATGGCTGATCGACGGCTGTCGTTGATTCGGGGTTGCGGGTCCTCACAGAAGTACGATGTAAATGCTAAGGACCGTTATCCTCCCCCTCCCCGTAACAATGACACATTTAAACAGAAGAGCCATGAAACTAAAACTGAATCCAAACCTTACACCACACCGTATGTGAAAAGTCGGGGGCCTTTTACATCACAGTATAAGCCGAAACCGAAATTTATGTGTTTTAGTTGCCACCAGGAGGGTCATAAGGCAAATGAGTGCCCTAGTCGACCTCCTCCGGCAGCCGTGTCTTTTGCTCACGGCATTGGAGTGTTCAAGAGGACATCGGAGTTTGTTAGAGGCATGTCTTCCGAGGTAAATACACTGCCAGTGCAGAAGGATCCGGAAGGCTTATTCCCTGTCCGTGATGCCTTTAGTGACTACAGGGGACTCGGTTGTGTGGAGTGGGGGGGTAGAAGATATGAGGTGAGAATTTTGCGTGACACTGGGGCATCGCAAACACTGTCGAGAAATTTCACTGGTAAACCTGTCAATACGGCGCGGGTGGTTGTGGTTCAGGGAGTTAATGCGACAAGGCTTGTAAGAATGAAGGTGGAAGTTGATGGTGTGACTCGGGACGTGGATGTAGGAATTGTGGAGAAGTTACCTGTTGGGGGCGTCGACCTCCTTCTCGGCAACGACTTTGCGGGCCCTACTTCTGAGGCTCCACCCTTGGTCGTTGCCAAGAAGCCGGCCGACGTGAGTAGGGAGGAGCAGGAGTGGGTTGAGAAGTGTCCGGTGCAGCCTATGGTGTGTGTTGTCACCGGAGATCCTGCATCCAGGGAGTCTTATTCTGGTCAGCAATCTTTAGATCAGCGGAGGAAGGGTACCGAGAAGGGGTTGAAAGAGTTGATGCGGTTGAGAGTTTAGTATCAACGGACCTTCTCGGTGACTCATTATTAGGACCACATTTCGAGTCTGGAGAAGACCCAGTAACTGTTCCTGAAAAGGCAGAGGATGGGCTTAAAAAGACGAAAGAGTTGAAGGAGGACAGTGATGCACAGTCGGGAGATGTAGCGACAAGGTACCCGGACGCGTACCCTATGAGAAATGGGTCGGCGAAGACGGTGGTCCGAAGCTTGCTAGTGTATTTTTCCCGGTATGGTTACCCGCAGGGGATTCAGTCAGTCCAGGGACCCAACTTCACTTCTAGCCTCTTTGTTCAAGCAATGCCGCAGCATGGGATTGTTGGGGTTGTCATCTGCGTATCATCCGGAGAGCCAGGGTGTGTTGGAGCGATGGCACTCAGCCTTGAAATCTGTGCTTCGTTGTTGTTGCTTTGAGAGTGGGAAGGATTGGGATCTTGGCCTGCCATGTGTTTTGTTTGCTGTGCGGGAGGTACCTGGGCAGAGTTTGGGATTCAGCCCTAATGAGCTCGTCTTTGGACACAGTGTCAGAGGGCCTCTCCATATGGTTGAAGAAGTATGGGAGGGCACAGAAAAACCTTGTTCTATGCTCAAGTGTGTCCTCGACAGTCGAGAGCGTATGTTGCGCAGTCTGGAGTTGGCTGGCCGTACTTTGACTAGCTCTCAGGCCCTCAGGAAGGACAGGTACGACCTCAAGGTTGAACTCAGGGAGTTGCACGTGGGTCAGGAGGTGTTGATTCTACTGCCCCTTGTAGGTCACCCCTTATCCGCAAAGTACGCTGGTCCTTATAGGGTGGTGGAGGAGCTATCAGACCTGGATTACTTGGTAGCCACTCCAGACAGACGGAAGCGAAATCAGTTATGTCACGTTAATCTCATGAAGGAATATGGGAGGCACCCCCCTGAGTCTCACTGTGCCTGTGATGACGTTTAGCAGTCAAGGTGAAGAAGGAGAATGGGACAGTCAAGCTCAGGTGGAGGATAACTGGAAGGATAAGAAGTTCAAATGGGCGCCTGAGTGTGAGAAGGTGTATAGAGAAGTAAAACACCTGTTGTGCACTCACCCGATCCTCAGGGCCCCTGACTTTAGCCCACCTTTCCAACTAGCAACGGAGGCTAGTGGTGTGGGTGCTGGTGCCGTCCTTGTGGAAAAGGACGATGATGGGCTCGAGCATCCTGTTAGTTTCTGCTCGGAGAAGTACAATTCGGCCCAGGGGAGCTGCTCTGTTGTCGAGGAGGAGCTGCTGGCAGTTGTGCTTGCGCTGAGCCATTTCGAGGTCTATGGTCCGGTCGTAGTAGTTTACCCAGATCATCACCCTCTCAAGTTCTTGGACCAGTTTCACAATCGGAATATGAGGCTGACCAGGTGGTCACTAAGGTTACTGGTATATAACCTGGACATACGCCATATTGCCGGTTGTGACAACGTGGTTGCAGATGGTCGTTCAAGGGTATATGATCCTGGGTAGATTGACACACGGGTAGCCTCCTGCTTTAGTTTGAATAGTATTTTGCGCTTGGTGCTTGTTGGCTCGCGGTTGTAGCCCAGCGTATTGGGTCGTAAAGCAGGAGTTGAGCGTTTGGTATAGAAGAAAAAAAAATAGGCTTGCCCCTATAGTGCAGCCGAAATAAACAAATTAAAAACATAAAAATCAAATAAAAACTCTTTCTTTGATAGTTTAATTTTTTCAGTATGTTATAGCAGTAATTCTGAGTTGCACTCCTCTCAGAATGCTGGGCTAGAGAAGCTCGCTCTTGAGGAGCATAACTACATATAATTTAACCTATGGTGTTGGGGAGGGTTATAATTTTGAAAAATGTTTTGTTGAAGAACTGTGCCAGATATTTTACTGCCGCTGCGTGATGGGAAGTGGAGATATAGCATGGGTTCTAACCATCAGATTTTTGTGAGCCTTGGGGCCTCTGAGAAAAATCTTGGGGGGGGTGTGACGTTAACCACTCCGTTAGAACCGCATGGCTTGTCCTACAGTGACTCGCTAGGATTGCCAGGGCAGTGGATGGGGCTACAGTTTATGTATTAGATTGTGCTTTATTTCATATGAAAGCTAGTGTCGTGGGTAGTCCAGAAAGGCTCTTTGTTTTCACCCATGTCAAGGCTTTCTATATTTAATTGTAAAGTATATGTTTTATCATTAACTAGTAATGATGGGATCTGGGAGAGCGAGAGAGAGTAGAACAGAGTGAGAGGGGGGCGCGCAGTGTTTTTGCCCCGCTCGATGACATCACGGCTGGCTGCCTCGTGGGGGTTGGTTGAGGAAGGTCCTTACCATGTTGATAGCTTCTTTGCTAGTGGCTAGAGGACTTGTTACCGCTTTTTTCCCACGCGGCTCGAGCTAGTGCGAGTATATATACAGATCCTCGCCACTTTCTCCCTCAGATCTGGTTTCTAGAACGCATCTCTCTTTATCCCTTGATACCTGTTCCCCGCTCTGCACCTGAGAATCTTTTCCTCTGCCTACCTCTCTCTTTTTCCATATCTTTCACCACCTTTTATTAATACCATATCCCCTCTGGTTAACTCTGCAAAATCAGCTTCATGCTGGCCAGTTGTATTGTGCGTTAAGGTCTGATATAACCTATGTATGTTTAGTGTTAAGATAAGTTGATCACAAAGCATTGGTTGGCATTCATATTGTTTAGTACCGCTTCCTATAATTATTAGTGTTCTGCTGGATTAGATAATGCTAGACTAGGAGTCTGATATTATAAGGTATTGTTTCCTATGAGTGCTGGCTTTAGTTAAAAGCTGCACGACATACCTGAGAACTGGAGTTGATTGAGTAAATTCTAGTCTGTGTGCCATTGAGAGTAGAGCATGCACGAATGAGGGCTTTTTGCCTATACCATTCTGCACTGTTCTAAGCTCTTTGTTTGTCTTTGAGGTACGCCAGGAGAACGCTTAATACTTCGGTATTAAGGTTTCTCAAGAGAGCTACCCTTCCCTATAACGTAATATTTGACGCAGACTTGAGATTTGCACTAGGCTATGCGGCATGCCATGCGCACCAGTATCTCGTATCATTGACTCTAGCTAGACTTTATCAATCATAGTAGACATTAAGTATATTAAACCAAGTACTGTTTATAATTATGCATACCCATTTATGATTACACAAGCATTTCGCAGCCTAGTTTGATGTATTGAGACACAAACGACTTAGGCTCTTTTTGTTGATAGGAATACTGCATTGTTGTGGCGATCATTATTATTCTTGTAGTGTTTAGGATATTCTTGGCTCCGACGGCATTATATATTCTGCCTTTTTGTGTGCATAGCCTGCATGAGCATTGTTCCGCTGCCTGCCTTTTTGGGTTCCATTTCCGATACAAGCATCTTTATAGCATCTAACATTTAAAGAAGATTCCTTGTTGGTGTTGAAGGACTTTAGTGCACTTTCTTTCATGCAGGAGTGCCTGACATTTATTGATTAAAGTAACGTAAGCTGTAACTTATCTTACCACCTTACTTTGCATACCATAACCAAGCACCTTCTGTTATAGGTAGTAATAGGCTGTTTTCACATAACATTAAGCCTAGAGTAGACGCACATTTATTGAGAGTTTGATAGCCTATTATTGCATATAGAACTCTGTAGAGTATTTGTGTTCTTTGTTCACTGGGAATATACATCAGAGGTTGGATCAAGCGCTTTCCGTTGTAGCATTTATGCCATTACTAGTCCAATGAATAAGAGCCCTGATATATTTAAACCTCAGTCGTAACAACTGCCATTGTTTACATTAGTACTGGGTAGTGACGATCGACGCACAATTGTAAACAAACTATTTGTTTGTTCCATATTATATTGTTCTAGCCCTTGCTGTAGTAATGTTTGCCCTCACTGTAGTTAAGTGCTCAGTAAATCACCCAGTAGTTATCTTGCATGACATTGTACCTGTATTTTTGGCTGATAAACGTTTGTTTATCAAAATAATCTTTGCCAAATAAAGCGCCACCGACGACACCAGCGCCACCTGTGTACGCATAAACAAATTAACCCTCTTCTTGTACTTTACATATCAAAGTCTAGCCATTACTGCACCTAGTTGAACTTTTTATATTGGTTGATTATATAAATCGCACACACATTTGTTAAGATAGTTTTAATATTGGGTTAGAATAATTTAGTTCCTGTGAAACATTTTGATAGCTTATTTAAGCGCATTTCAGATACTTTTTATCATATTAATAGGCCTATTACACTCTTTGGTACTTTATAGTAAATCTTGTGGCGTCATTTTTCTTTTCATTCCAGGTGTATTATTGATTTGATGTAAATGTAAAATTTTCAGGCTTTAATTGTATTAGAAGTGAAGTGAATAAAGTGATCTGAAGTGTGTGAAGTGAATAAAGTAATCTGGAGTGAGCAAGTGATTAGAAGTGACTTGAAGTGAGTGAAGTTATTTGATTTTTTTTTATTGTCGCCATGTCTCGCGCCTGCACGACCTGTTCTGGTAGGTTTGGCCCTACCATGTTTGCCTGCACCGAGGTTCATGTCTGCCGATTCTGTCGGCTCCGAGAAGATTTGGCAGCTAAACTGGATGAAGCTAACGTCAAGATTTACGCCCTCGCCATGAAGCTGGAAACACTCCAAGAATTTACAACACTCAACGTAAAAGTATCCTCAAATGAAGCAATTTCTACCACCGCAGCATCTTCCAACAGCCCTATGCCTGATATAGCGGTACCATCTTCAGCACCACGTCAGGAAAATTCAAGTAATGACTCTGCTCTCCCTCAGGACAACTAACGCGTTGTGAGAAACAACGTTCGCCCCATCGCAAGGAAGATCATCACCGAAACCATGTGCCAGAACCGTTGCCAGATTCTTGCGGACTTAGACAAAGAAGAAGAAATAGAAGAAACTCGACTCGTAGGAGATTCCATGGTTCGTGGACAACTTACAGAGTTCCGCGCCAGGGCACCCAGGACCAGGAAGCGCTTCTGTATCAATGGTGGCGGTGTGGACGACGTTGCAGCTGCAGTCAACGAAGCTTCGAAGTCGGCTCTCTCACGCACAATGTACGTCATTCATGTTGGATCTAATGACGTGCAGCGGACTCGATCGGAGGAGCTCTTGCTCAAGTACCGGAAGCTGATTCAGATGTATAAGGAAAACTCACGTAGAGTCGTCATATCAGGGATCGTCCCCAGGATCGGTGTGAACAACCAATTCTTCAACAAGGCCACTAGCGTAAATCGTCGACTGGCTGAACTCTGCAGGGAGGAAAACATTGGATTCATCAATACCTGGGATGCCTTGTACCGTGAAGATCATCTGTTTGTAGCGGATGGAGTTCATCTAAACCAGGTGGGAGCAGCAAGATTTGGCCGCCTGCTTCACGACGCAGTAAAGGAGTTACGAAAAAGAAGCAGAGCCAACCAAGGACGAGAATCAAGGCCCGAGGACCACCAGGGACGAGGACCGAGGACAGCGAGGACCGAGGACCACCAGAGACGATGAGTGAGGACCGAAGACCACCAGGGACGAGGATCGAGGACAGCGAGGACCGAGGACAGACAGGTACATAAATGTAGATCCGACCAGAACCAAGAATTTGATTAAAGAGTGTTCCGTTAATTCTAAATCCAAAACTTTAAAGGTTTTCTATGCAAACGCTTGTAGCATACGCAATAAATTTTCAGATTTAGAGGAACTTGTGTTTACAGAAAATTACGATGTTATTGGCATAACAGAATCTTGGCTCAATACGGAAGACAAGAGACTTTTTAGCAGAGTATTCACTTCCCGGATATGTAATGTTTGAGAAAAGCCGAATAAATAAAAATGGAGGTGGCGTTTAACTTTTTATCAAAGAAAGTCTTAACCCGACCCTCCTGTCAAAACCTCAAATTGTGAACGTCGACACATCCTTTGTGCTAATAAAGAATAATAAAGGTACAAAAATAGTGCTTGCATTAATATTCAGACCTCCAGCTCAATCAGTACAAACTGACTGAGAAATTTATGAGCCAATTGCTGATGTAAGTAACTCGCAAGATACAGTATTTTTTGGCGACTTCAATTTACCTGTGACCAAGTGGGGAGATAGTATTACTTCACACTCTGGACAAGACCTGTATGCAAACTTGCAAGAGAGTTCGCTATATCAATTTGTTAGATCTCCAACCCGTGGAAATAACGTCGACCTTGTACTTTCAACAAAAGACGAATTGATGGAGAATTTGAATGTCGGTGATGAATTTAGTAACGGCGACCATCGTACGATAACTTTCAGTTTAAATTTTACTAGTATCGAACCAAATAGCAGCATCGAGAAAGTCCCTAATTTCAAGAAAGCAAACGTAGAGCAATGTTTAAATAAACTGACTGGAGCTTTTTAATTAACAAGAATGACATAAATACATCTTGGGAAGTATTCGCAAACACTTACCTAAAAGTAGTACAAGACTGCATACCATCGAAAATACGGCGTACAGGCCACTATGATAAGCCCAAATGGTGGAATAAAGAGATTTCAGACCGTTTGCTTTCTAAAAAGTCTGCTAATGATAGATTAAAATCATCACAAAATGACGAAGAACGGGTGAAATATGTAGAACTACGACGCAAAGCCAAAAAGTTAATTAAGCAAAGTAAAAAGACCCTGGAGTTACATGTTGCGAATCAAAGTAAAACAAACCCAAAAGAATTCTATAGTTATATCATAAAGAAAAAATTAGTTACTTCAACGTGTTGGACCGTTAGTCGATGAAAAAGGAGAATACACCAAAGACGAAGTACAAATGAGTAATGCCCTCAATACCTTCTTTGCATCAGTTTTTACAACCGAAGACCTCAGTGATATCCCTACACCATCGCCGATTCAGATTGATAATTCAGATGTTCTAAGCAATATCACCGTTACAGAGAGAGAAGTATTGAATTGTTTAGATAAACTCAAAGTAAATAAAACGCCAGGACCTGATACAATCTCGCCTAGAGTTCTAAAGGAAGCTAAGAATGAGCTCTCCAAACCACTGACATTACTATTCAATAAATCTTTGCAGTCTGGAACTATGCCTGATCAGTGGAAGCTAGCCAACGTAACACGATATTCAAAAAAGGCAGCAAATCCCTACCCAGTAACTATCGTCCAATTAGCTTAACCTCAGTTGTATGTAAAATGCTAGAAACGGTCATACGAGACAGACTCGTAAATCACTTAGAGGAAAATAACATACTTAAAGATACTCAACACGGCTTTCGTAAAAAACGTTCCTGTTTAACAAACCTCTTAGACTTCTTCCACGATATCCTCAACCTCTACGATGAGAGTAAAGCTGTAGATATTATATACCTTGATTTTCAAAAGGCCTTTGACAAAGTTCCCCACAAACGTTTACTGCTAAAACTAAAAGCGCATGGAATACAAGACGGTGTGTTGAAATGGATAGAAAATTGGCTCAACAACAGAAAGCAAAGAGTAGTCATAAACGGTAAGGCATCTAAATGGACCAATGTAAGTAGCGGGGTACCCCAGGGATCGGTACTAGGACCAATTCTCTTTCTAATTTACATCAACGACATAGATGAGGGTCTCACCTGCACAATCTCAAAATTTGCTGACGATACAAAAATTGCAAATAGCGTACTCTCAAAAGAACAAGTTGACGATATGCAACACAATCTAGATAAATTGTCATGTTGGGCCCAAATTTGGCAAATGAGTTTCAATGCGGATAAATGTAAAGTACTACATGTCGGATACCTAAATGAGAAAGCAAACTATTCGATGAATGGCACTCAGCTTAAGAATGTAAACAGAGAAACTGATCTGGGAGTAACAATATCGAGTAACCTAAAACCGAGTCAACAATGTTCAGAAGTTGTTAAGAAGGCAAACAAAATAATTGGCTTTATAGGCAGGTCATTTGAGCATAAATCCAAAGAAGTTATCCTAACCCTTTACAATTCCTTAGTCCGCCCTCTTCTGGAATACTGCGTTCAATCCTGGTGCCCTTATTACCAAAAAGATATAAACAAGCTAGAACGAGTTCAACATAGAGTTACCAAAATGATACCTAGCCTAAAGAACAAACCATACGAAGAGCGTCTTAGAGAATTAAATCTATTTCCTTTAACCCAGCGCAGATTAAGAGGCGACTTAATTCAAGTGTTCAAAATCATCAAAGGCATCGACAATATGAACTGTAGTAAGTACTTCACTATCGACCAATCTAATTACACACGGGGAAACGGTTGCAAAATTATTGGTAAATCTTTTAACTCGCACGAATCTAAGAATTTCTTCTTCAATCGAGTTGTCAACTTGTGGAATGGGCTTCCCCGAAACGTTATAGACTGCAGCACCGTTGATTCATTTAAATTCCGCCTAGACAAATATCTCGCATCAAACCCGCGACTGACTGCGTTTGTAAATGAATAACTTTATCCTCCCCTCAGTTACTAACCCATATGTCCCCTACTAACTTCCTAGTCCTGCCACGTTAGTGGCAGGGCAGTAGTTCCCTTTCCAATGTTCCCTTACCCACTCTAAACCACTGTTTGGACACTTGATCCTCAGTGTTTTGGAGGACAAGCAGCCTAGAAGGGTCACTAGATCTGTTGTTGCTTGATTTCCTTTGTACTTTGTACTTTCAGTTGTCTTTGCCATAGCATCCTCCATGGCAGCATCTTGAACAGCTGTTGTAAAGTCACGATCTGACTCATTATGCCGTTTTGGTTTCGTGAAGTGGACATCATCGATGTGAGAGGTGATTTTCTCCTTGATACCTCGTGTAGATGGCTTTATGTGCACACCATTGGATTCAAGCATACTAGAGTAGGCCGACTTGAGGTCTGTCATGTTGAGAACTTCCCCAGCCTGGAGTAGAGTGCGAACTAGGCTGACAAACTCAATGTCTGAGACTACTTTGCCAACATTTGCTTCTTGCTGTGCATACTCTCTGTCCTCACTGCTGCTAGTTGCACCGCGCTGGACATTCTGAACCCAGCATGAGAGGTGGTACTTAATATCAATGGCACGAGCATCGTCCTCAGTGATGGCGGCACTCAGCTGCACCTTCCAAGTCTGATTCTTGCTCGCATCAACAGCCTTTTGCAGTTGTTTCCCTGCATTGAATGTACACACCTCATGAACTGGATCTTTCCTGTCTCCTTGGCAGAAGAAACACAGGTTTGCATTGAAAGACGATGTTGCTGAACGTGTGAAGTGAGAAGTCTCGCTTTCAGCAGAGTCTGGTACACTAGCGGCTGCAGAAGGCCGTCCACGTCTCTTCTGAAGATGCTGACTCTCTCCATGTTGGCAGGCCTTCTGGTATCGTACCCTGGCACGCTCTAGGTGACCACTGTGACAAGTAGCCCCATAACATTTTCTGTGCCACTTTGCTTTCTTGTCTTTCAGATAGGCGGCAGTGTACCCTTGCAATCGTCCGCTGATCTGTGTATAATCAGCATCTCCATACTGTCCTCTTTCGTAGATGAACTGGAGGAACTTGGAATATGCTTCTATTGATGGTTCAGTCACTAGGTCACGATTGTCTGGCTCCTGACACTTAATGCACAGTTTGAAATCAGTTCCTGGTCTTGGTTTCTTACTAGTGCTTGAATCCATCTTGTGACTGCTCCTTATGGCTCACTTCACGTCAACTGCTGAAGGGCAGCACTGAGTCATTACAATATTGCATGTACTGTATGTATAAACCTGGACTAGTGGGTGTGTTCTTGT